>BQNB010000431.1:105815-174476 GCA_026074375.1 Tanacetum coccineum | reverse complement strand
ACGACGTTTGTAAAAATAATAAATTTCAAATTTCCATTCAAAATAAAATACGAAATAATTATTTATGACAAATAAAATTTTAAATGTCGACGTTTGTTATGAAAACTCACAAAATAAAACGAATGCAACAAAATTATTTCTACGGCATTTTTGAAAATATAAACGTCGATGCCTTACGTAGAATTCGCCGGTTCTTTGTAAACGTCGCGTAATTTACGAATGAACATAAAAATGAAAATTATAATTAATACTCGAGAAATAAATAACGATCTGAAATTGACGGATTGTCACACTCAGGATGATGCGACCCAAAATTTGGGTGGGGGACCCAGAAGGCCTGTGCAACCTGCACGTGTCTGTTCCTACCCCGACTTCATAAAATGCCAACCCTTGAACTTCAAGGGAACTGAAGGCATTGTTGGCTTGTCTCAATGGATCGAAAAGATGGAATCAATATTCCATATTAGCGGTTGTGCCGTTGAAAATCAAGTAAAGTTTGCTACCTGCACTCTGCTAGGTGCTACACTAACCTGGTGGAATGGTCATGTGATAACCTTAGGTTATGATGCTGCTTATGCTATGACTTAGGGGACTTTTAATAAGAAATTGACGGATAAATATTGTCCCAATGGTGAAATCAAGAAACTTGAAATTGAACTGTGAAATCTTAAGTTCAGGGGAAACGATGTTGCAGCTTACACCTAGCGTTTCCAAGAACTAGCCTTGATGTGCACCAAATATCTTGCTAATGAAACCGTGAAGATTGACAAGTATATCGCTGGACTTCTCGATAACATTCATGGAAATGTCATGTCTGCAAGACCTAAGACTCTTGACTTTGCTATCGAGTTGGCCAATGACTTGATGGATCAGAAGCTCCGCACTTATGCGGAAAGGCAGAATGAAAACAAAAGGAAGGCTGATGATTCGTCAAGAAACAATCACCAACAATAATCCCACAAGAAGCAAAATGTAGCTGGTGAAAAGAAGGCCTATACTGGAGACCTACCTCTGTGCACCAAGTGCAATTACCATCACACTGGACAATGTGCACCCAAGTGTGGAAAATGAAAGAGGTATGGTCATGCTACCACTGATTGTCGGGTCAACACCAACAACAACAATAAGAATCAAAAGGCTGGGGCATGCTATGAATGTGGTAACACCGGGCATATGAGGAGAGATTGTCCAAAGCTGAAGAACCATGGGAATGGCAACGGGAATGGCACAGCTCAAGGAAGAGCTTATGCTTTGGGAGGAAGAGATGCTAGCCCGGACTCTAACGTCATCACGGGTACGTTTCTTCTCAACAACCGTTATGCTACAGTTTTGTTCGATACTGGTGCGGATAGGAGCTTTGTATCTAATACCTTTAGTACCATGATTAACATTACCCCCACTACATTAGAAAATCATTACGACGTAGAATTAGCCGATGGGAAAATCATAGGAGTTAACGCCATAATTCGAGGTTGCACTCTAAACTTCATGAACCACCCTTTCAACATCGACTTGATGCCGGTCCCACTCGGTAGTTTTGACGCCATTATTGGAATGGATTGGTTAACAAAGCATCATGGAGTGATCATCTGTGACGAGAAGATTGTGCGAGTTCCTTTCGGAAGAGAAATGTTAATCTTTCAAGGAAACGGAAACAACCAAAAGAAAGAATCTCGACTGAATATCATTTCGTGCACTAAAGCACAAGAGTATCTGTCAAAGGGGTGTGACGTCTTTTTGGCACACATCACTACAAAGGAAGCCGAAGACAAGTCAGAGGAGAAGCGACTTGAGGACGTGCCGATTGTCAGAAACTTCCCTGAAGTTTTTCCTGAAGACTTGCCGGGTATCCCACCAACTCGACAAGTAGAATTCCAAATTGATTTGGTACCAGGTGCTGCACCAGTAGCACGGGCGCCTTATCGATTGGCACCATCAGAAATGAAAGAACTGGCAGAACAACTTCAAGAACTATCCGACAAAGGATTTATAAGACCCAGCTCTTCACCTTGGGGAGCCCCGGTCTTGTTTGTCAAGAAGAAAGATGGATCGTTCCGTATGTGCATCGATTATCGTGAGCTGAACAAGCTAACGGTAAAGAACCGTTATCCACTTCCCAGAATTGATGACTTGTTCGATCAACTTCAAGGATCGAGTGTCTACTCGAAAATCGACTTACGATCAGGGTACCATCAGTTGAGAGTCGACAAAGAAGATATCCCGAAAAACCGCGTTTAGGAACGCGTTATGGCATTTATGAATTTCCAAGTAATGCTTTTGGGTTGACAAATGCACCCGCTGTATTCATGGACCTCATGAACCGAGTGTGCAAACCGTACTTGGATAAGTTTGTTATTGTCTTTATCGACGATATACTAATTTATCGATAGAGAACAAGGAAGAACATATAAGAACATCTCAGCTAAATCATAAGAACTACTTAAGAAGGAGAGTTGTTCGCCTAAATTCTCTAAGTGTGAATTTTGGATCCCAAAAGTACAATTTCTCCGGGCATGTGATTGATTAGCAAAGGCAATCCAGGTGGATACTGCGAAGATCGAGTCAGTTAAGATTGGGCTGTCTCCAAAGGAGTGCAACTGTGATCCGCAATTTTTATAGCTCGCCGGTATTATAGAGATTCATTGAAGGGTTTTCCAAAATTGCCAAGCCAATGACTAAGCTGATCAGAAGCGCATTTCAAATGATTAACAAAATGTGTGCGCACCCATTCTGGCTTTGCTAAGGATCAGAAAACTTCATGTTTATAGCGATGCTTTGCATAAGGGTTTGGGTGCCGTGCTTATGCCAAAACGAGGGAAAAGTTATAGCCTATGCTTCTTGACAGCTAAAGATCCACGAGAGAACACAAAAAGATAAATCATGATCCTAGAACATGGAGTGTGGTCGTCCCAGCTTTAAGATATGGAGACTTTTCTTATAGGTTAACGGTGTATAGTATGTTTAGTCCCCACAAGAGTCTACAACATCATCTTGTGGATCAAAAAGGGTTGAACATTGTGTGGTCAACGGCAATAGTCTTTGGTTGGAACTTACTTGTGATCACGCTCTCGTGTGATACGCGCTGTATATCAACCAGATAGGCAAAAATTGTTGCAGAGAATGCCTTTGCATTAAAAAGACTAGGAAAGAACGTCCTAACCACCGTCATTGGGCGCCGCCGTACTACCCTGACCCTCCACCCCACCATGTGTGACACATGTGTGTACCCTCCTCTACAAACTCCAAGAGCACTTAGTCCCTGTACTATACTGGTTTGATCTTTGTCCTAACCAAAGATCAAAGAGAAGCTCCAAACTATCTTCCCCCCCCCCCCCCCCCCCACCCCCAGCCCCGCAAACAACACGAACCTTAATCACCGCGACACAACCCTACCCGTACTCGGAACTTGCTCTGACAGGATACTGCATCCCGCCAAAGCTCGCACCCTACACAAAGTAAAGCCCTCCCTAACACCCCGTCCTCGCTCTGTCTGGTACGGACCACCTTATTTCCCTTAAACAACCTCACCCCCTCCTCAACTCACTAAACGGAGCCGACCACCCTTCGCGTTACCCGTACGTTATACGATCACTATAGGAACCCCTCTATACTCTCACGTCGAACGATCCCCCCCCCCCCACCCCCCCCCCCCCCCCCCCTCCCCCCCCCCTGTCCCCCCGCCTCACCCCCCCCGCCCCCCCCCACCTCTGAACACCTGCAGCTCATCATCAACCAGCTCCAATTCCCTCACCGTCTAACCTTATCTGCAGCCCCGTCGCGTCTACAGTCCCATAAGACGGATGCACCGAACCCTCTCCCCCACACCCCCCCCCACCTCTCCCCCAAGCATTCTAACACCCGTCTAGTCTCGCCTATCTCTTCTGATTGGCCCTCCCTCCCCTGCTACCTCTAGTCCCGCAAGCGCCTGACACTACTATGCCCCCCCACTCCCCACTCTAGATAAAGAACGCCAACGCTGTCCCTCGAACTTGTGCCCACCACAATGTGTGTGAGCCAGCCGCCCGCAGTCATAAAATCACATAACCTCTCTGCGACGTGAGCTCTCACACCCCAACAGGAGATATCCGTGAGATGGAAATGCTTGTAATAATCTCAAATTTCTCTCGGGTCGACCTCCCACTCACCCAACGGATCTTCGTCCACTCCAATCCTCACCACCCTATCGCACGCCTTGCCCACCACTGACTCCTAACACGCAAACATTCAGGGCCGCTGATAGCTCTCGATCCGTACCTCCTCCGACAATGCCTGTCACACTTCCACCCCCAATCCGCACACCCCCCGCCCGGAGAGACATGCATCCACACATCTGCGCAGACAGTGCAGGACATGTCAGCCTCTCTACTTCCGAAGCCGAGTCTACGTCACCCTGTACATGGTAACTGAGCGCGCCGCTTTGTCTAAGTTATATGGGCTATTTTTGTTTCTAGTTTTACCCTCGTAATCCAGTTAACTGGAAAGCCTCCCCTCTTCATCGTCATCTATGCTATCTACCCCCGCTATCTGGTCCAACCCTGTCTGATTTCATTTCACACTATTTTTCCCCCACATAACCCCTGCCTTGCACAGCTCCGAGTACATCTCCTACTGGCAAAACCACCCATGTATGCGGCCAAACCTACCCACGATACCCACAGAGGGACTCCTCTGACGACTGACAAATAATCAGCGCCGACCCAAACACTATCAAATACGTCTAACCTGCCCCCTCCGGTACAACAAGCTGCCTAACACAAGCGGCCACCCCTACCCCACACCATCGGCCCTCTCTTCCACTAACAATAATCATCTTCGGCACAAACAGACCCATCTGTCTGACGCACGCTCCTCGGCCGCTGTTTCCGCGGACTTGCCGGAATCACGCAATTGGCGAGAGACATGTAAGTGTTACGCGGGCCATTTCTCTTACAACCACACAGTCTACCATGCACACCTGCACTAAAAGGCTCTGTCACAACCCTTTTGCAGGCATTTGTACTGTGAAAGTGTCGATCACCCGTGTGTTGGGGCAGAAGTTGGAAGAGGTCAGGCTTACAGGTCCTGCAATACATTCTGAAACCTCCGAGAAGATAGAAGATTGTCCAATTCAACAAGCAGAGAATCCAGGACGTTTCGTGACCGACAGATGAGCTATGCAAACATTAGACGGTAAAAATGGTATTCCAAGTATGGTGACTTGGTATGGTAAAAGTTTCGCCTTGGGAAAAGGGGTTTGTGCGTTTTGGCACACACGAGGAAGTTACACACCTGGTAGTACGGGTTCCTTTCAAGGTTAATAAGAGAAGTAGTCGGGACGGTTGCCTAATATAAAACTGGAGCTTTCCACAACAATTAAGCCGAGTTCATAACACATTCACGTATTCAAAATTTGAAAGAAGAAGAAGTGAAGTGTTTGTCCGATGAATCACTTGTGATTCCGTTGGAAGAACTACGTGTTGATGACAAACTCCATTTTGTGGAAGAACCAGTAGAAGTCATGGACCGTGAAATCAAACAATTAAAGAGAAGTCGCATTCCCATCATTAAGGTTAGATGGAACTCTAAACGAGGTCCTGAGTTTACCTGGGAACGTGAAGATCAATTCAAAAAGTCTTACCCACATCTCTTCACCAAATCTGTACCTTCGTCAAGCGTCGCGACTTGAGCCTTGGGGACAAGGCTCTTCTAACCGGGGAGGACTATAACAATCCGTATTTTCAGGTCATTTTACGACTTCAATCATTTAAGTATTTATTTTTAGGCTTTTACGCGTTAACTTTTTATTTCAATCGTTAGTAAATTGCGTAAACTAAAAATTGACATTTAGCATAAACGAGCATCAATCAAATAAAAATTTACGTCGAATACGTGTTATAAAAATTTTACAAAGATAATTTATAAGTTGTCGTATCTTATTTTCATATTTTACGTAAAACGCTTACGTACGCACTTAAGTGCATGCATGCCTGCAAATAAATCAACACCATCTTCTTACCTATACTTATACCTTCACATTTAAAAGCTAAACACAAAAATTGTATATTTTTTTTTACTCTTGCTTCTTTGCCGCCAACACTAAGCCCAAAAGAAGTAATCCCAACATGGAATCCTTCCTTGATTTAGCAAACCTTCCATTCTTGTGTTTAACTCTTATACATAAGAAATCTTGTGACAACTAACCTTAAATCCTCATTTCTCTCTCCATAATATTCGGTCCAAGGGCATCAACACAACCCTAAAACACTTCATCCTATATATGGTTCATTTGTCAAAAAGTAGATGCATGTAATACTCTTTTTACTAGCTATATAATTCACCACCTAACTAATAATAATTCTCATAAGTCACAAAACAAAAGCAAAGAAAATTTCTCTCTTTTCCTCTTGTGGACATTCGGCAGACAACACAAAAAGTAAAAGGGCAAGAGTAATTCAAGATTTGGTGTACCATTCAAGTATTATTAAGGGTTAAAAATAAGTAGATTTCTTGGCTGGGTATTGGTTATACACTTTGCTAAAATCCATCATTCATCTCACTAAGGTTTATACCTCTTTCTTATACTTTCATTATATATTTTCTTGTTATGTACATTTTTATTTATATAGTTATATCACCAATTAGTTAATTTTTATAAAAAGTCTACAAGAAATCAAGAACAAGACTTAACTATATATATACATATATACTTACAAGAGAGGTAAAAAAATAAAATATGTACAAGATGGAACACTTAAAAATATTTATTTTGATATATTTCAAGTGCTAGTTAATTTAGTAAACTAGTTGTTAAATATATTGTTCATGAATTTGTTTATATAGTTTTGTAGTTTATTTTATGTTCTTGACATTTTTACTTGTGAAATGGAAGTGTTTTGAATGGATATAAAAATTAGTGGACTTTATCTACATGAAAGTTGTTGTAATATTAAACCTATTGGACTTGTAGTAAACAAGTCATGGTAAAAAATATAAAAATAAAACATTTATATATATTTATAAAAACAGTCCGTACCTATTGTTTTGGAACAAAATTCTAGGCAATCTATAAACCTAAAAATGTGATAATACGTCTCAAAGTCATCATTGTAAGCTGCATTTAGGAATTTGACTCATCAAAAATGGTTAAGAAACGAACTCACGACGAAGGTCCAAAGTTAGTACTGCTGCCAAACAGTTAATACTGTTGGCACGCAGTTAATACTGCCGACCGGAGTTCGACACCCCTTACTTTAGCTCCATTTTCGACCCTCATAACGACCTCTGCCCTCAAATCCTATAAGAGATGAATTGTAGTACTCCTGGCCCAGCTTCCAAAAGTATTTTTAGTTTGTCATAATATGTAGAAACGAACGCGAAATTGTATTTTGAAGTTAGTACTGTTGTCACTTGTGTCAACAGTCTTAACGATTAAGACTGTTGGCAGACGCGACACCTTCCCTTTGGCCACATTTTTAATATATTAAACGACATATTTAAGCAAAACTTAAATAACGAAAGTTATTGACGACATGGCCTAGGTTGTAAAACACCTTTTTGCTTGTAATATAATAAAGTAACAAGTCCAGAATTTAATTGTAAAACTCTAACGACACCTCATGATAACACTTACAAATTTATAAGTTTAATTTAAAAGGAAAACGTAAATGTTTCATCTAATTATTTAACGCATTTAGAGACCAAACCAAGGACTGACCCAAACTAATAATTCAAAGTATGTACAACCTAGTTTCTTAAATGTCCGAAGTCATAAATTATATACTTGCGGTTTGACCACGTTGACCCGATAAAGTTGACCATTTTAAAATAAGGAATTATTTTCAAATGCCATTTAATTCAATTAAAAATCAAGCACACACTAGGGACGAGATTGCAAGTGTTTATATTATTATATTTCCGTTTAGTGAATATGTATTATTTATTCATAGGTTGCGGATAAAGTCTTTTGCATCGTTTTCCGTGCCACTACCTTGTCACTCCGTTATCATTACTTACTGTGAGTTTATAGTCCCCACTTTTATACTTTTTCAATCATTTATCAAATCTCGGGGATGAGATCATGTTTGTTTTCAACATGGATGCAAGTACATTTTAAATTCAAATATTACGAGTTTGCCTAAGTAGCTATAACCCACTATGCCCATTATCATGAACTGTTAATTGCATAGATGTAATTGTAAATTGCATTATGCGAGCGTGAATGTTATGAATAGATCTATTTGGGATTAACATCCCCGTTCGGGCAAGTAGCGCTTGCTAGTTTACCGGTTGGCCGAAAACGACGAACGTATACCATTTGGATTCATGGATGTTACGGGTTGAACATCTACATTGGGCAAAGTCATTTATGTGTATTTTAAATACATACATTGTTTAGCTTCGGTGTCATGAGCTTAGTGCATTTCGTAATACATTTTTGTGATATTGTATTTGTTACTCTATTACAGGAAAATCTTGCTATCCGCTTCATTTAATTCATAAACCTATAAATTCACCAACATTATTGTTGACAGTTTAAACATGTTTTCTCAGGTCAATAAGGTACAAGTCCCGGATACATTGGTTGGTCGTCAAAAGAAGTCACATTATCATAAAGATTTGCATGCATTACATTTTGGAACATTGTTATGTTGTGAAATCTTTACTTTTCCAAGATAAACAAGTTAAGCCCATGAGCTTTTTGTAACGAACCATTTATGAAATCCAATGTATCAGTTTTAAACGATCCTTATAATGGTCGTTCTCATATCTTGTGCTATTGATCTATGAAGTAATACCCCCGGAACATCATATTCCGCTGCGACCCATTTTGGGGGTGTTACAGATTGGTATCAGAGCCAAGGTTATAGAGAACCAAGTCAAACGTTTTTACTTGGACTATAACCGTTTTCAACATTATGTCATTCAAAAGTTTTTTTTTCAAATGGACATACATTACCTAGTTGCAGTTAGCATACATGCTTACATGCCATACATCATTTTAGCATTAGTTGATTTTGCTAAGTGCTTACATAAGTTATATACGTGTTTATAATGCATTACGTATATTACCAAGGGTATATTATATAATATACTTATACAAGTTGATATTATGATTACAGATTGGCCATGTCTTCCGATGACGCCTCATCCACCGTTACCTATACATCCGTATCTTCTGGTTCAAGCGAGCCATCAGCATGGGGTATTCCACTCGTGAATGCTGGCGAGATCCCGAATATGGACCCATACGAGGAGGCCGCTCAACACGGGCAAGCACAACCACTGTCACCTGCTTATGCACCGGATCCTATGGAGTTGGACGAGCATGTACCACTGTATGTTCCAGAGCACCCAGAGCACCATGACTCCTCAGAGGAGAACATGCCGGTCGAGGATCAGCCTGATGCTGAGGACGCTGATTCACATGGATTCCTGGCTGACTCAGATCCGATGGAGGATGATACTGATGCAGGCTCCATTGATTATCCAGATGAGCCTGGGGTTGGCGAGGATGATGACGAGGATCCCGAGGAGGATCCTAGCGAGGAGCATGAGTCTGAGGATGAGCCCTTTGAGGATTCTGATGAGACTAAACCATTTGAGGAGGATGAGACTGCTGCTACGCCACCATCACCTGGACGCCGTGGAGCAAGGATAACTGTTAGACCTCAGCCACCCATGGCCGCTTCTACCCAGGCACTTATTGATGCTTTTGCCACTGGATCACCTTCATCACCACCTCCCATCAACCCTACTTATGATCAGGCACCACTTGGTCATAGGGCAGCCATGATTCGTATGAAAGATGCCATCCCCGAGGAGGATATGCCACCTCGAGGGAGATTTGTACTTACTGCTCCCCCACCTGGTTGTGATATAGCAGAGAGTTCTGCTGCTGCTACTGCTAGAGCATCTAGAGGTCAGTACGATTTTGTTGATGCTGTAAGGACAGGACAGGGTTTGGTTAGAAGTCCTGGTCATGAGGCCCGGACTATTGCTAGAGCTGCGGACAGAGCAGAGGATGTTGGTTATGCTAGAGCTTTTACCAAGAGCTTCTGAGCATAGGTATGATGAGCTTCATTGAGGAAGTAACTTGAGGGCCAGCTACCATGTGCAGGCTCTCGCAAGCGGGATAGTGAAGATTCTATACACAGGCATTCTTGATGGCACAGACTGACCGCAGAGACATTAGACTGAGGATTGAGTAGTGAGAGGTCAAAGGACTGCTTATTGAGACAGAATACAGGATTACGCCGGGCCCTTAACTTAGGTCCGAGGCGCAGAACGGCATTTAATTGGCGTGACTGAGACACTGGAACCACATACTCGTATGGAGTGGCAGCGCCAGAGAGGCTAGGATAGCATTCAAACAAATTTATGCGTACCCATGTGCTAGAGGCTAGAGCTCGGATTGATACGGTGGAGGATACCGGTAGTAGCTGTTAGTAAGACTTTTTCATTTTCAGCTATCCTTGTATTAGTCCTATTAAGTTTTATGGTAATTCCCAGCTAATAGACTCATAGACGTATTTCATTTTCTATACTAAGATACTATTGTGGTCATTTGTATCCAAACAAATCAATGTTATGACTCGACATTATAAAAAGTTAACGTATGATGTTTTATGGTTAATTTCATTTGTATATATTTTCCATTATTAAGTGGTATAGTTATTATATCCATTATATCGACATTGTGTTATAATATCACGTACCATTGTGTTTTTTTCTTGTGATTATTAGAATCATGCCTATAACAAGACAAGGAACAAACGACGCCATGACTCCAGAATCCATTCAAGCTATGATCGATCGGGCAATTCAAAGAAACTCAACTCAGGATGACGATAGCCAAAATTCAGGAGGAGGAATCAGAAGGCCTGTGCAACCTGCACGTGTCTGTACCTATCCTGACTTCATGAAATGCCAACCCTTAAACTTCAAGGGAACTGAAGGCGTTGTTGGTTTAAATCAATGGCTCAAAAAGATGGAATCAGTATTCCACATTAGCGGTTGTGCCGTTGAAAATCAAGTGAAGTTTGCTACCCTCTACTCAGGGCTAGGTGCGCACTAACCTAGTGGAATGGTCCATACAGAACCTTAGTCATGATGCTGCCTATGCTATGACTTGGGGGACTTTCAAGAAGAAATTGTCGGACAAATATTGTCCAAATGGTGAGATCAAGAAACTCGAAATTGAACTGTGGAATCTTAAGGTCAAGGGAAACGATGTTGCAGCTTACACTCAACGTTTCCAAGAACTAGCCTTGATGTGCACCAAATTTCTTGCTGATGAAACCGCAAAGATTGATAAGTATATCGGTGGACTTTCCCATACATCATGAGAATGTCCATGTCTGCAAGGCCTCCAAACTCTTGACTTTGCTATCGAGTTGGCCAACGACTTGATGGATCAGAAACCTTCGCACTTATCGGAACAGACAGAATTGAAAACAAGGAAGGAAGGCAATGATTTCGTCCCAAGAAACAACCACCAACAACAATCCCACAAGAGACAAAATGTAGCTAGGGCGTACACTGCTGGCCCTGGTGAAAAGAGGGTCTATACTAGGGACCTACCTTTGTGCACCAAGTGCAATTACCACCATACTGGGCAATGTGCACCCAAGTGTGGAAAATGCAAGAGGTATCGACATGCTACCACTGATTGTCGGTCAATACCAAATAACTACACTAGCAACAACAACAACAACCTGGACTCAAAAGGCAGGAGCATGCTTGAATGTGGGTGATCACCGGCCACATCAAGAAAATTGCCCAAACTGAGAACCATGGCAACAAACAACGGGAGGGGCCCAGCTCAAGAAGAGCTTATCTTTGGGAGGAAGGAGATCTAGTCCGATTCTAACTCGTCACGGGTACGTTTCCTCTCAACAACCGATATGCTACAATTTGTTGATACTGGTGCGGATAGGAGTTTTGTATCTAATACCTTTAGTACCATGATTGACATTACCCCCACTACATTAGAAAATCATTATGACGTAGAATTAGCCGATGGGAAAATCATAGGAGTTAACACCATAATTCGAGGTTGCACTCTAAATTTCATGAACCACCCTTTCAACATCGACTTGATGCCGGTCCCGCTCGGTAGTTTTGACGCCATTATTGGAATGGATTGGTTAACAAAGCATCATGGAGTGATCATCTGTGACGAGAAGATTGTGCGAGTTCCTTTCGGAAAAGAAATGTTAACCTTTCAAGGAAACGGAAACAACCAAAAGAAAGAATCTCGACTGAATATCATTTCGTGCACTAAAGCACAAGAGTATCTGTCAAAGGGGTGTGACGTCTTTCTGGCACACATCACTACAAAGGAAGCCGAAGTCACGTCAAAAGATAAGCGACTTGAAGACGTGCCAATTGTCAGAGACTTCCCTGAAGTTTTTCCTGAAGACTTGCCGGGTATTCCACCAACTCGACAAGTGGAGTTCCAAATTGATTTGGTACCAGGTGCTGCACCTGTAGCACGGGCGCCTTATCGATTGGCACCATCAGAAATGAAAGAACTGGCAGAACAACTCCAAGAACTATCCGACAAGGGATTTATAAGACCCAGCTCTTCACCTTGGGGAGCCCCGGTCTTGTTTGTCAAGAAGAAAGACGGATCGTTCCGTATGTGCATCGATTATCGTGAGCTGAACAAGCTAACGGTAAAGAACCGTTATCCATTACCCAGAATTGATGACTTGTTCGATCAACTTCAAGGATCGAGTGTCTACTCGAAAATCGACTTACGATCAGGGTATCATCAGTTGAGAGTTCGCGAAGAAGACATTCCTAAGACCGCGTTCAGGACGCGTTATGGCCATTATGAATTTCAAGTAATGCCTTTTGGGTTGACGAACGCACCCGCTGTATTCATGGACCTCATGAACCGAGTGTGCAAACCGTACTTGGATAAGTTTGTTATTGTCTTTATCGACGATATACTAATTTATTCGAAGAACAAGGGAAAGCATGAAGAACATCTCAAGCTAATCTTGGAACTACTTAGGAAGGAAGAGTTGTACGCAAAATTCTCCAAGTGTGAATTCTGGATTCCAAAAGTATAATTTCTCGGGCATGTGATTGATAGCAAAGGCATCCATGTAGATCCTGCAAAGATCGAGTCAATTAAGGAATGGGCATCACTAAGAGTGTCAACAGAGATCCGACCATTTTAGGCTCGCCGTTATTACAGAAGTTCATTGAAGGCTTTTTCAAGATCAGCACAGCCATGACTAAGTTGACTCATAAAGATGTCAAGTTTGACTGGGGAGAGAATGAGAAGCCCGCATTTCAATTGATTAAACAAAAGCTGTGTAGCGCACCCATTCTGGCCTTGCCTAAAGGATCAGAAAACTTCATTGTTTATTGCGATGCTTCGCATAAAGGTTTGGGTGCCGTACTTATGCAAAACGAGAAGGTTATAGCCTATGCTTCTCGACAATTGAAGATCCACGAGAAGAACTACACAACTCATGATCTGGAACTTGGAGCGGTGGTGTTCGCTCTTAAGATGTGGAGACACTACTTATACGGAACAAGGTGCACCGTATTTACCGACCACAAGAGTTTGCAACATATTCTAGATCAAAAAGAGTTGAACATGAGACAACGGCGTTGGTTGGAATTACTTAGTGATTACGATTGTGACATTCGTTATCACCCGGGAAAGGCAAACGTTGTTGCTGATGCCTTGAGCAGGAAAGAACGGTCTAAACCTTTAAGAGTTCGAGCCTTAGTCATGACTATTGGCTTGAATCTCCCTAAACAAATCCTAGAAGCTCAAACTGAAGCGCTAAAACCTGAAAACCTCACTGCCGAAGACGTTGGAGGTATGCTTCGACAAGATCTTACAAAGGAAAGACTGAAACCCCGCGCGGACGGAACCTTATGTTTAAACAACAGGAGTTGGTTACCGTGTTATGGCGACTTAAGGACCCTAGTCATGCACGAGTCTCATAAGTCAAAATATTCTATTCATCCGGGTTCAGACAAGATGTACCAAGATTTAAAGCAGTTGTATTGGGTGGCCCTAACATGAATCTAACATTTCCACTTATGTTACAAGTTCCTTACTTGTGCAAAGTCAAGGAAGCTATCAAAAAACCTTCTGGCTTACTGGTCCAACCGGAGATTCCAGAATGGAAGTGGGAGAAAATCACCATGGATTTTGTCACTAAGCTCCCTAAGACGGCAAACGGTTATGACACCATTTGGGTAATCGTCGATCGTCTTACAAAATCTGCTCACTTCCTACCAATGAGGGAAAATGACCCTATGGAGAAGTTAATGAAGCTGTACATGAAGGAAGTAGTCACCCGACATGGTGTACCTGTATCTATTATCTCCGATCGTGATGGTAGATTTACTTCGCTATTCTGGCAAGCACTTCATAAGGCATTGGGAACTCGATTGGACATGAGTACGGCCTATCATCCCGAAACTGACGGTCAAAGTGAAAGGACTATCCAAACCTTGGAAGATATGTTACGCGCTTGCGTGTTAGATTTTGGAAAGAGTTGGGATAGACATTTGCCGTTAGTGGAGTTCTCATACAACAACAGTTATCATACCAGCATAAAGGCTGCACCATTCGAGGCTTTGTATGGGCGAAAGTGTCGATCACCCGTATGTTGGGCAGAAGTTGGAGATGCTCAGCTTACAGGTCCTGCAATAATTCATGAAACCACCGAGAAGATTGTCCAAATCAAAAGCAGAATCCAGGCCGCTCGCGACCGACAGAAAAGCTATGCAAACATTCGACGTAAACCAATGGTGTTTCAAGTTGGTGACAAGGTCATGTTAAAAGTCTCACCTTGGAAAGGAGTTGTGCGTTTTGGCAAACGAGGGAAGTTAAACCCTAGGTACGTCGGTCCTTTCAAGGTAATCGAGAGAGTCGGAACGGTTGCCTATAAACTGGAGCTACCACAACAATTAAGCCGAGTTCATAACACATTCCACGTGTCAAATCTGAAGAAGTGTTTGTCCGATGAATCATTGGTGATTCCGTTGGAAGAGCTACGCGTTGATGACAAGCTCCACTTTGTGGAAGAGCCAGTGGAAGTCATGGATCGGGAAATCAAGCAATTGAAGAGGAGTCGCATTCCCATCATAAAGGTTAGATGGAACTCTAAACGAGGACCTGAGTTTACGTGGGAACGGGAAGATTTCTTCAAAAAGAAATATCCACATCTCTTCACAAATCGGGCATCTTCATCCACTGCAACGCCTTAAGCCTTGAGGACAAGGCTCATCTAACCGGGGGAGACTATAACACCCCGTGTTTTTACAGGTCATATTACGACTCCGTACTTTCGTTATTTTAAATTCCTTCTACTATTTCATTTTAGACTTTATATTAATTCGCGTAGCTAGCCATTTAAATCGCATTAGTTAAATCGCGGGAACTCAAAAATTCAACGTTTGATAGAAAATATCAAAGACACTCATTCAGACTTTACATAAGTCTGTCATACACGTAGCTAATATATTCACACGGCAAGAGAAATGATAAAAATCCACACTCATGTTAATCTAGATAAAAATCCCTACAAACATGGCAAGATAACTAGTATAAGTTTTACCTTAACTTCACCAAGTCAACAAAAATTAAGAATAAGTAAATATACATAAATCAACCCATTCCTTGTTTAACCCTAATATCCAACGTGTTCAAGCCCACAACCATTTCCCCAAATCCCACACTCACTCGTGATTATGTAGCTGCTACTCCCATGAATTTGCCTCCAAGAAATCCACAGTAACACACTTTTTATCACTGTAGCAAAAAGGTTTACCCAAAATGCTGTTACAAACACTTGTGAGTATGTTTTGACTAGTTCCCTTATCCATTTATTTGATTATAAGAATGCATGAGCTGAGTACCATACTTTCACAACAACTCAAGGATTTCAACTTTCACATATACTCCCTCCTGCTCATTAAATTCGACACACACACACTCAAATTTTCATCTCTTCATTATCCCCATCCAACCCTAAGCCTAGTCGACATTACTAGGGTTTTTCTTGTTGGTCCGTAGAAGAGAAAGCAAGGGTCAAGGGGCTGTTGGTTTCGAGTCACTTAAGGATTTCGCTCAATTAGGGTTTCTTTGATATTGGAGCTAGGGTTTCCGTGGTTAAGTTTGAGGCACTCTCCCCTGCATTTTGTGAGTAATCATCTCTTAATAGTCATCATTTAATTATAATTCTTGTGCCATAGTTGTGTGCTTAAACTTGTTAAAAATAAAACATATTTTTGCCACTTTCTGATGTAACACGAATGGACTAGCCAAACCTCCCTAAAGCGTGTGAGTGGAAAATGAAACATGGGCATAATGTGAGAGTGTTAGGTTTAGAATAGTTGTATGCTTGTGGCTAGAGCTCGTTGTTAGGTTAGAAACCAAAACTACATAGGCTATGTCATATTATTACCCCATGCGTGTAGTAACTCTAAGCACCTTAACCGTCCCTTAAACATGAAGCATATAAGGACGATGCTAACGTATCCTAGAATAAGCCCTAGTTATGTAATAGTTGAATTGTGTAAACACAAAATCACAGCTCACTTCTTTTTAGCCCTTACCAACTTGGTGGTTTCGGAAGTAGGATACGGCTGGTAACCATGCCCCATAAATCCAAAAATTTGTTGTGAAATATAGTTGACTTATTAAGCTTTATTTAGCAATTGGAATGGTCAAAAATGGTTAAGAAACGAGTAAGTTATGGTCCTTTCAAATCCTAGGAAAAACTAAAATGTAAACCCTTTTTATAACTCAGGCAAGATCATTCATTTTTGACACGCTATTTCATGCGTGTAAATATGATTAAGATGAAACAAGAAGTTAATAGTTGAAGCCTGAGGTACAAGGTTCATTTCGAACCAAGTGTCACGAGTTTTCGTTTAGTAACAAACTCGTAAACAGGAGCCAAAGTTGGCCAAAATTTCGTGTGCCTGGACATTTCCACGAGCACTTGGTGTGCGAGTGATCATGACTGCCCATCAAGCATACCCACCTTTCGACCCATTTTTGACCCTGTTAACGACCCCGACACACAAAATTTATAAAAGATAAATTAAAGCCAGTTTGTCCTAGTTTACTAACGTGTTTTTGTTTCGTCCTAACATTGAGTAACGAAGTCACAATCTAAGCCCAAAACTCTAACCACGCCAACGTCATATGTTGAAATAAACCCTTAGTATTTTTCTAAGTCTGGAAAAACTGTTCTAGCGACACGCCCCCCTTTAGCCCCGTTTTTAACCCGTTAAACGACTTTGTTGGACAAAACTTAAAAGATGAAAGTTATAAACGGCCTATCCGAGATGTCAAATGTATTTTTATTTTTCATTATCGTTAACTAACGAATTCGTAATTATATTGTAAAACTCCAAGTCGTCAAATATTAAAACTTAATTATATTTACACTTAACTCAATTAGTAAACATCAACATTTCGTATAATTAATTGACGCACTTAGAGACTAAACCAAGGGCTGATCTAAACTAATGTTTTAGAGTATAGGTGACCTAGTTTCCAAAAAGTCTGATGTCGTAAATTGCATATTATATTTTGACAACGTTGACCCAATAAAGTTGACCATTTTAACAAGAGAAAATTGTTTTTCAAACATCATTATTTTAAATAGAGCTCAAGCACATATTAGGGACGAGATTGCAAGTATTTAGCTGATTATTTTTCCATTTAGTAAATATGTATTATTTTTTCCAGAAGGTTGCTGATAAAGTCTTTGCAACCGTATTTTTATCCACTACCTTGCTATTTCGTTATCATTACTTGATGTGAGTTTATAGTCCTCACTTTTATACTTTTCAATTATTTATCAAATCTCGGGGATGAGATCATGTTTGTTTTACAAAATGGATGCAAGTACATTTTAAATTCAAATATTACGAGTTTGCCTAAGTAGCTATAACCCACTATGCCCTTCATCATGAACTGTCAATTGCATATATGTAGTTGTTAATTGCATTATGTGAGCGCGAATGTTATGAATAGATCTATTTGGGATTAACATCCCCGTTCGGTCTAGGGCAAGTAGCACTTGCTAGTTTACCGGTTGGCCGGAAATGACGAATGTATACCATTTGAAATCATAGATGTTAACGGGTTTGGAAAACCAATCTACATTGGGGGGCACCATCATTCATATGTATTTGATTATACATACAATGTTTAGTCTTCATTGTCAATGAGCTTAGTGCATTTCGTAATACATTTTTGTGATATTGTATTTGTTACTTTATTACAGGGAAATCTTGCTATTCGTTTCATTAACTTTATAAACCTATAAATTCACCAACATTATTGTTGACAGTTTAAACATGTTTTCTTAGGTCAATAAGGTGCAAGTCATGGATACATTGGATGGTCGTCTTTTTAAGTCATATTATCATAAAGATTTACATGCATTACATTTTGGGATATTGTTATGTTGTGAAAACTTTACTTTTCTAAGTTAAGCCTATGGGCTTTTGTAACGAACCATTTATGAAATCCAATGTATCAGTTTTCAAATGACTGTTATAGAGGTCGTTCTCATATCTTGTGCTATTGATCTATGAAGTAATACCCCCGGAACATCATATTCCGTTGTGGCCCAATTTGGGGGTGTTACAGTAGGTAACTTAGAGTCAACTAACATGGTTCTAACAGCCTCAATTAGAGTCCTATTTCTCCTCTCAGCAACACCATTTTGCTGAGGAGTTCTAGCTACACTAAATTCTTTCTTAATGCATTTCTTTTCACAAAATTCACTCATAACTCTATTTTTGAACTATGTTCCATTGTCACATCTGATAATCTTTACTTTCTTATCAACTAGATTTTCTATCTTAGTTATAAAGCTCTTAAGAATGCCACTGGTCTCATCCTTAGATGCTAAAAAGAAAACCCAAGTAAATCTGCTATAATCATCAGTGACAACTAGACAATATTTCTTATTCATTAAGCTGCTCACAAAAGTTAGACCAAACAAGTCCCATATGCAACATGAATAAAGGCTAGAGTAATAGATTCTAAATCCTGGACTACAAGAGGCTTTGTGTTGCTTTCCCCTTAAATCAAACAACACAAGTTGGTTATTTTCAAAACGTTTTAAAGGTAAACCTCTCATAAGATTTTCCTTACAAGTTATTACTAGTTTTAAAATTTACATGACCTAGCCTCCTATGCCGATAACATTAATTCATTCAAGTGTGGCCTTTGCAACAAGATAATTAAACTCTCTTTAGGAACAATATTATTCATATCAACAATAAACATCTTGTCTTATCTAGGAAATTTAAATAAAACATGACTCTCATCAGCTAACTTTAAAGTCAGGAGACCAGAACAAAACATATCCAGTGGTCAGTAAAAGGAAACACTGTTCTTGATTGTCAGCACATCTGTGAAACACTAAAAAGGTTAAACTGTAACTCCTTGACAAAGTACACATCCTCAAAATCAAGCTTACCAGTTTTAAGAGTTCCTTTACTAGTAATTTTCCCTCCTTTGGCTCCTCCCCCAAAGGTAACATATCCTCCATCAAATTCCTTGAAGTCTGAGAGATAGGACATGTTCCTTATCATGTGCCTTGAGCATCTACTGTCAACATAGCCTTGATATTCTTTTTGTGGATGACCCTGCAAATAAAAATAAGGAAATTAGTTTCCTTTGGGGACCCAAGCCATCACTGACTTGGATTTGCCTCGTGCATCAACATAATTATGTCTCTTCAAAGTAATTGATGCACTATTAAGTTTGGTAGGTCTCCAAACCCAACATGTTGAGGCCTTAACAGCATTAACCTGATTTTCCCTCACAACTTTAACTACTACTGAATTTGGCCTAGCAGTATTAACTACTTTTTGTCTAGCAGTATAAAATTTACCTTTAGCAGTATTAACTTTTTGGCTAAAATTTCTGTTAGTTAATGTTGTTCTTGTTTGATAGGGCCTCTTTACAGTTGATTGTGCTGATTTAGAAAAACATAACATTGGTCTAGCACTATAAACTGTAGTTTTGGGATGAGTAGTAGTAACAGGCCTAGTAGTATTAAGTGGTCTTAGGCCAGTTTTCATTAAAACTGGTCTTGGAACCATGTTCCTGTAAGAACTAGGGTGAGCCTTTTTAGCAAAATAATTGTAATTCACCCTTGTATAATTATTCCCAGATACCACCCTTTCCCTTTGATGGTAATTGTAGTGAGCTTGCATATGGTTCAAACTTCCACAGACAAAACAAGCTTTATTGTACATCACAAAGTTACTTTCTAGCTGTTGGGACTTCTGATTATTTCAGTTTCTTTGATTTCCCCTAGGAGTTTGTGACCTGTACATTTCAGCATACTTAACTGGTTTCCTTACTAGTTTTTCTTGTTGTTTAGGTCTAACAAATTATATCTTAGCAACAGTAGAAAAAATAGTTTTCCTCTCTAACTTATCATTTGACACCAACTCCTCAACCAATGGGGCATCAGGAGATTCCCTAACCTCATTAGAAATATCTTCACTAACACTCTTACTAGTCTTAGGTTCGTAGCCTTCAAACTCAGGCTGTTGGAGCTCCTCTAGACCAGAGTAGGACAAATCAAGATTTGGGTGAAATAACCCTTATGGGGATGTGAACAAAAATTATAGCTTCAAACCCCAACCCTTTCTACTTTTATTATTTTATCAGAATTTCTATTAAATTTGTCAGACGATTAGAAATCATTATCAAATTATTCCAATTTTAGTTGATTGCTTTCTTTTTTTTGCTTAAGCTTTTCTAACTCACTCTTAAGCATGCTAATTTCTGAGTCTTTATATGAGATATCTCTTTTAAGAACAGCAAGTTGCTCACAAAAAATAACTTCATTCTTTTTGTAAAAGAAAAGTTGCTCTTTTACATATGCTAACCCTCTTTTATAAGTAGCTAAATTGAACTCAGATTTGTTAAACTCTATTCTTAAATCATCAAGTTGAGTTTAAGAGTTTCCAAATCTTTTTAGCAGTTTTTTAAACAAGTTTTGTCATTATGTACCTCAGAGTCTGAAAAAGCCATAAGAGCCATGTTTGTAGGGACTTCATCATCTGCCCCCCCCCCCCCCCCCCCCCCCCCCCCCCCCCCCCCCCTCCCCCCACCCCCCCCCCCCCCCCCCCCCCCCACTCCCCCCCCCCCCACCCCCCCCCCCCCCCCCCCCCCCCCCCCCCCCCACCCACCCCCCCCACCATCCCCCCCCCCCCCCCCCCCCCCCCCCCCAACCCCACCCCCCCCCCCCCCCCACCCCTCCCCCCCCCCCCCCCTCTCCCACCTACCCCACCCCAACCCCCCACCCCCCCCCCCCCCCCCCTCCACCCCCCCCACCCCCCCCCCCCACCCCCCCCCACCCCCCCCCCCCCCCCCCCCCCCCCCCCCCCCCCCCCCCTCCCCCTCACCCCACCCCCCCCCCCCCCCCCCCCCCCCCCCCCCCCCCACCCCCCCCCACCCCCCCACCCCCCCCCCCCCCCCCCCCACCCCCCCTCCCCTCCCCCCCCCCCCCCCCCCCCGCCCTATATAGCTTCAGTCAAAAACCAGCTCCATCAATACCAACATGGTGCTTTGGAAGAAGTTTCTTCCACATTTACAGTCCTTCTAGAGCTGTCTTGATTCTTGTTCCTTTTATCTTGGTTTTTAGGTCCTCTACATTCCCTTGCAAAGTATCCCATCTTGTGGCAGTTGAAACACTCCACCTTAGACTTGTCATATCCAGCTGTGTCACTCCCTATTGATAGTGATCTTTTAACCAAGTTTTTTTGAAAAACGCTTCTTGTTCCTCATGCTCAAGCAATGCTATCTGCAACTTCAATTCTATCTTCTTATTTCTAAAGTCATCTTCATGTATTATTGAAGGTCCTCATATACAATTGAGACCACGTTTTCGTGATTGGCCCCAAAAATGCATAAACAGTGACATCACTTAAATTAGCATTACTAACTTGAGTACTACAATGCTAACTTAGTGCTAGCACAGCTGCAGGGCTGACTAATAAGTTTGAGTGTTTTAGCATACTAACAT
Source organism: Tanacetum coccineum (assembly GCA_026074375.1). NCBI lineage: Eukaryota > Viridiplantae > Streptophyta > Magnoliopsida > Asterales > Asteraceae > Tanacetum > Tanacetum coccineum. The sequence continues at coordinate 152,445 of BQNB010000431.1, read as the reverse complement.
CCATAGCATTATTAACTCATTAGTACTCGCAAAGATGACACAAAACCATATCTGATATACTTGAGCTTAGCTGTTTTCCTTTAACCTCTTGTTCAACAATCTTGAAATTGTTGTAGAGATCATCAAAGCTCATTGTGTCAAGATCAGGTTTATTCCTCCAGACCACAACATGAGTGTTCCACTCAGAAGGTAGACTTCTCAAAAATTTCAAATTGAGATCTTCTTGTGAAATATTTTCACTCAAGATAGCCAGCTGACTTACAATCTTCTAAAGCCTGTTAAAAATATAGTCAAGATACTATGTGCTTGGAGCACTAAAGTTCTCGTACATTTGCTTCAAAAGAGTCTTTTGAGTCTTCTTTGTGGCTTCATTACCACCAAATCTTGTTTGTATAGCAGCAAACAAAGTCTTAGCATCCTTGTACTGATTAAAAGTCATTAGATGTTCATTAGGAAGTGCCATCAGTAACATACTTCTTGCCTTCACATCATTCTTCTTTTGAACCTTTTCTTTAGTAGTTACAGGACCTGGTATTAGTGAAGTTGAGGTACCATCAGCATTTATTGTTGTTTGAGCTGCTGGTTCGAATGAGTTTCCATTCTTTATGACATCACATAGAGCATAGTCTTGTATTTAAAAGTATTGCTCAATCCTTAGCCTCAACATATCATATTCACCCTATTTGAGAATGGGCAACTTTGCAGTAGTAGTGGTTTGAGCAGTTTCTAGATCCATCTCTTCCTTATGAATAAAGGGTTCTTCTTGTTAGTTTTTTTCTAGATCAAAGTTTCAAAAACACGAATGCTCTGATACCACCTGATAGAACTAAAACACGTGATAGTTCTTAGGATCATTTATAGCTCGAGGTTGTTTAGACCTCATCTAGGATCATGATAGACAATAACATGCAGCGGAATAAGAACAAATCAAAGTTATCATAACAAGGTTTTTCTTTATTAACACTCCAAAGCAAGCCCAACTTATTGATTAAGAATAATACGTACATCAATGAATTGTACACAGGATCAAGTTACCATGACCTATGAGGCTAATACTACATATGCGTCAACAACTCACGCCAGGAATACACACATACATTATAGGTACACGAATGGAACTCACAACTTGTACACCTAAATCACCTAAATAAGCCTGTTATCTCTTTATATAAATAGAGATATTAGGTTTAAACAAAAGGATAGATATAGGAAACAACTAAATCTTTCCTAACTTTTATAATAATCTTCTGTAATCTTTCATCATTTGAAGAATTCCTTCTGTGTCTTTTAAGTCCTTTATCTTTTATATGTTTTGTCTTATCAACTCAAATATAATTCCCAACAAACCACGCTTGATATCTTCCAGAATATTTAAATACTATATCTTAAATACGGCGTATTGATATCTTAGGGATACGGTGAATTGACTCATCCTTTGTGGTGTTTGGTGAGTGCAGCACGGATACGTCGTCTTCCTTGAATAGATACGATGTAATTTGGTCTCCAGAATAGTAATCTACAAAATATCTTCTTTTTAAGCTCCAGAAATGCGCGCCATTTGCTATCTTTCACCATCACTCCATAATACTGCAATTCTCAATATAGAACGATTAAGTAATAAATTTTTTGCAATAGCTATACAAAACGGGTAATAACATGGATAAATGATGCTCTAAAATAGACTTTATTTGATGCCATCAATACCCCACTTGAATCCTAACTACTTGTCCCTCAAGTAGCCTTAGAATTTATAAAATATATCCCTAAAGAATTATTTCCATTAAGCATGAATTCGATCTATTACAAGTACACAATCAAACACCTTACGAAATAGGAAGATGAAAACACTCAAATCACTCAACTAATCTATGTGGTAACATGTAACTAATTCGCTCAATTGCTTGGTCATGACGAGTATTCTATCATAAGCTTGGCAAGGATACACATCTCCACCGCAAAAGCTAAGAAGTAACAAGTTTATAAAGATAAATATGAGTTTTTGTATGGAAAGGCTTACGGATATGATGTAACCTCAACTATGATGGATATCTAAGCTATCTACCATAGTTCTATACTTAATTTAACCCTTTTCCAACTCTTACATATGTCATTTACTCTTCAATACTACACTTTAAATTTTCTGGTTTTGAGCAGAATTTTATACTCACTTATGCGTCCTAAACGTACCACTTACACACCTCAATAATTCAAACCAAAATTCACCATGCTACTTATATGTCTTATTAACCTCTCTTAGTTCTCCCAAATCCATTACCCTTTTACAAATACCCCTTAGAAATTCATTAATCCAAAGTGTCCAAAATTCGTCCAGAATCTGACCTTCTAAAAGTATGGCACTAGCTGACCACTTTAGACCTCCTTTCATGATTAGCAAAAATTCAGGGATCACACACAATATATAAACTAACTTTTACGTGATTTTTAGATTCTAACTAGATATCTAAGTATTTTTAGAAAAATCAAAACCAAAACTGAAATTCGTCACTGTTTTACACACTGATTTTGTAACGCCCTTTTGGCCCACTTCCCGACCATAAAAACTTACGAGGACAACTTTTCTGGAAAGTAGACTCTCTGAGGTTATCTACAGTATGTTGTAAATTATTTATTTGATAATTTATGATTGATTTATGCTCGTTACAAAACTGCCTAACTTTCTGCACTGAATTAAACAATTAATTCGGGCGATCTAAACCCTAACGCATGATCAAAACACGTAACCCATTAAACTAATGATCAACCAATCATAATTAAACTATAACTTCCAGAAAATTAAAACCCTAATTTATAAACCCTAACTTATAACCCTAATCCATCACATTTAGATTACTAGAATTGAAAAATTATAACTAGAATTGAACATAAATTAGAAAATTTACCTTAGCAAAGAACCCTAATTTTTTTCTTCTTTTTCTTCTCTTGAAACCGGTCGAACAATATGGGGGAGGGGGTTTGGGTTTTATTTTTTGTATTTATAGGCTACATGGGATATCTTGGATACTTCCTAATTAGAATTTGATTCCAAATACAATTCCTTTTTTTTTTCTTTTTCCTTTTTTTCTAAAATTCGGATTTTATTATTCATGCCTAAAAAAAATATTTTTTTTCTTTTCTTTAATTAATTAATTAATTATCTTATACCTTATGTTTTATAAAACCCTAAGCTAATTTGTTAAACTATTTTGCTTGAAAACTACTTTCTAAAAATAACTTTTCATTTCCAAATTCACTTTCTAAAAATAGAAAGTCTTCAAAAAACTCTCATATTTTAACAAACTCATTTCTTTCACAAATGACACACTTCTCATTTTAATCCATCACCTAGGGATTCACATATTAACTAAAACAATTCTCTCAAAATACCCAATCAATTCCATTATCACTATAAGTGATTAACTTGAAATTTCTCCATCAAATAACTCATTTCTCTTAACTTAACCCCCAAAACCTAAACTTATCTTAAATTACTAACACAAAAATATGTATACGTATAATTACTTACACAATTAACGCGAAACCGCTTCAATCACCGAAATCATTTCCTTGTCACCAAAAGTGAACGAAATGAACTTCACAAAATTCAACACAAATCCAATCCCAATGAGACGATCACGCTCAATGGATTGATTATCCAATCTCACATATCCCACACAAACACATATAAACACGTATAAATCACTAAACCAATAAATTTCAACAGGCAAAACTTAGTAAACACTAACGGTTTGACTAACCTGCTCAAGTCATGGTTGTCACAGTATTCATTTAATGAATACGTCGTATAGACTGTGCTAAAAATAAAGACTGGATAACGTCCAGATAATCAATACGTCTTATCCATGGGGTTTGGATACGCCGTATAGACAGTCTGGGAAGACAAACTCGATAAAAATTGAAAATACATTCCGTGTTGTCTTCTGGCAAACACTTTTGTTTACAGAAAAGTCTTTAAGTTAGACTTGCCCCAATTTTATCCCATCTTTATAAAAAAAATTTGGGGTCGAACGGGATGCCAAATGGCACACATAAATTTTTGATTAGGAAAATGAATGACATCCATTTGTTAATATAATTAGGGTTTTTAGATAGATAGGTTACTAAACTCTCAACTTTTGTTCACTTAAGTTACTAAACTTTTTTTTTGTTCATTTGGGTTACTAGACTATCGAAGTTTAACTTTAAGGTTACCGAACAATAAAAGTGTGTCCATTCGGGTTACCTCGAATACTGGTAACCGAGATATTTTGTTTTGACCTTCTCCACGTCAGCTTTTTGTGGGCCAAGTTATCCAACTCAAAAACTTATCAGGTTATTTGACAGGTATGTTACTCAGCTTTGCGAATTTGATCGCTTAAGTTACTAAAGTTTGTTGTTTTTTTCATCTAAAAATACCTTTAGAAAATACATGTTTTTATGCACGTTTTTATCCATGTTTTTATATGCATTCTTATACGCACATTTTTATACACGCTTTTATACACACATTTTATACACGTTTTTATACACACAATTTTATATTTTTTTATACATACGTTTATATGCACACGTTTTTATAAAAATGTGTATTACAACATGTGTATAAGAATGTGTGTATAAAAATGTGTGTATAAAACCGTGTATACAAATATGTGTATAAAAATGTGTTTATAAAACCGTGTATAAAAATGTGTTTATAAAAACGTGTATAAAATCATGTATAAAAACGTGTGTATAAAACCTTGTATAAAAATGTGTGTATAAAAACGTGTGTATAAAACTGTGTATAAAAATATGTGTAAAAACGTGTGTATAAAACCGTGTATAAAAATACATGTATAAAACCGTGTATAAAAATGTGTGTATAAAACTATTGACAATGATAAATTAAGAGGAAAACACACAGTAAAAGTGATTTCATTGAAGTGAAAATGAAGAGTAGTACATGGTATTTATACAAAAAATGAGCAGGAAAAGATAAGACTAACTTTAACTAACTATCTTCTAAAGTTACAACATAAACCCCTAAACTTTCTATAAGTTACAATTTGGTCCTTGTAGTTTTTGCAATGCTTCTTTTACAAAAACCGTGTATAAAACTGTGTGTATAAAAATGTGTATAAGAATGTGTGTATAAAAACTTGTGTATAAAAAATGTGTATATATAAAGATGTGTATAAAACCATGTATATAAATGTGTGTATAAAAATGTGTGTATGAAAACGTGTTTATAAAAATGTGTATATAAAAATGTGTAGATAAAAATGTGTATAAAAACGTGTATAAAAAATTCGCAAAGTTTAGTAACTTAGGTGAACAAATTCGCAAAGTTCAGTAATTTATTTGTATCAAAAGTCAAAATGCCCAACGCTGGCAATAGTTACGGAGTATTCGAGGTAACCTGAATGAACACACTTTTGTTGTTCGGTAACCTTAAAGTTAAACTTCGATAGTTCAGTAACCCAAATGAACAAAAAAAAGTTTAGTAACTTAGGCGAACAAAAGTTGATAGTTTGGTAACCTATCTATCTAAAAACCCATATAATTACAAGTCATGATATTAAGATTTAATTCCTTGATAAAAATTCTAGTTTTGAAAAATTTATTAGATGTATCATAACTTGTTTTCAAAAGCTTATTTGACTCATGTGCATTGGCACCAACATTGGTATTTATTATATCAGGTAACAGTTTGAGAGATAAATCCCCCAAAGAGTGTTCAATATCGATTTTATCATCATCATTGTCCTTATCCGATTTTAAATCATCGGGATAAACTACGTTGAAAGGAAATAGATCATTAAAGTTTAAAACGTTTTGTTCCTCTTCATCACATTCGGACAATGATGTTTCATCTTTCAAATTAAATTCATCGATGTGTTGAGGACTTAAAGTGGGTTCAGTTAAGAAATTTAATTTAGACGTTTGAGCATCATTGTAAACAATGGCTGGAAATTCTTTCTCAAAATCTTTAAAGTAGTCTAAATCATCAAAATAACTGACCGTAGGCTCGGGTGATGGAAGCAAAGGCATATTGACTTTATCATTATCATTTTCCGAATCCGTTTTTAAATTGTTGACAGAAATTATTTTGTAAGATAATGAATTTTTGTCAAAAATTACTGTGCAATCTTCATCGTCGGATTCGTCAAACGATATTCTAAAGTCAGATTTGTCGTTGTTAAGAGAACTTACCGTAGGCTCAAACGAGAGTACTACTTTAGATGTTAATGTGTCGTAGACTATAGCTCGGAATTCACTTTTAACAGATCCGAGGTCATGAACATCTTCATTATCCCAGATCTTACCATATGTAGCAGTTTCCCAGTTATATACCTTACCAAGCCTACGAGCTTTTTCTTCCTCAAGCCTAATATACTCTATAGTAATATTGAGGTTGTCCATTTTAACCTGTAATAAATTCGCTAGAAAAGAAAACTGTCAAATAGCTTAATATGCCGTATTCAGTACTGAATACGCCGTACTGATGATAGAGTCGAATATACTGTATTGTTTTGAAAAAAAAATTATACGCTGTATCCAAGAAAATGAATACGTCGTATTGAGTATTCGACTCCAAAAGTTACAGTAGACAGTAATAATGCACACAAACACACAATATGCAAAATATACAATGCAGAAATCAAACACATAAAACAAACACACAAATATGCAAATTAATCTAAACTAAATCTAAACTAAACTAAAACACTAATAAATAAGAATTAAACAACTTCACTCCCAAACAACGGCGCCAAAAACTTAATGTGTCGTTGTGTAGGTGTTATTTATGTATCAAGTTTTACTATTTATTTTATGTTGAGTATACCTAAAACAACACTTTAACGGGCAGTGTACCCGATCGGTAGTAGTTTCGTGGTAAGTAAGGTGTCGATCACTAAGAGAGAGAGCGTTAATTCCTAATTCTATCAGTATTTTAGTTATCTAAGTTAAACCTAAAACTAATGCAAAAGGGGGGTTTCAGCCTGAGAGACTGGCATGGTTTTGTGTATCTAACCTAAGGTTTTAATGACAAGTAAAGCAATAAACACACACAAGAAGACAAGAAAATGATAGAGAAGCGGTCAAGAACTAATGTAAGGAAAACGTATCAACCATGAATAATCTGATAAAATGCAGGTTTGTTTATTAGTGCAATGATTGTCTTATCTCGAAGGGCATATCATTCCTAGACTTAGGTGGTACTTCTTCCTAAGACCTAGACACGCTAATTCTGTCACAATTAGACGCATCCGCATAAAGCATTCTTATGTTGATTATAATCTATCTTAGGAGATTAATAATGGTGCTCTTACTAAACCCTAGCTCATCGAGACTTTACCCACTTACTGCTTAACGACGATTTATATACTAGTAGTCCACTGTCCGAGTCCTTACCAATGGAATAAGAACGTACTCGTTGATACCAAGGTCACCTTATGGCTCAACTAAGCTCACTAATCTAAAGGCAAATATATGTCAATATTTGTGATCCTATGATTCTAGATATATAAATTGAAATATGGAGAGCTATCTTGAACTCTTAGCCTACGCCCAAACAACACCGAAGTTGCAGCGCATTAAATATGTAGGACTAGACCCAGTTGAATGATAAGTCGCATACTTAAGCATGTAAACGAATGAAAATTGATACACATAAACAACAATCAACGATAAATTAAGCAATTGAGATAAACAAACCAAACATTAGATCTTCATAAACATGGTTGATACCTAAAGGTATCAGCCGATAGTCATTATAAAAATACACACGGTTTGATATATGAACGATTAAAGTAAAGAAACCTCGATCGAACGCGTATTCGGTTAAGCGAAGATTACAAGATTTTTCCTATGATCTTGAGGCTTTTTTCTGACCTTCTATGCTCTTTTGATGATCTCTCGGTCGACTTGCTGGTTTAGGGATTCACTTGTATACCTAAAACTGAGTTTTAGATCGTCTATTTATATAGTCTGGTAGTCGGTTCGATACGCCATATCCATCCATGTGGGATACAGCGTATTGGGTTTTCTTGGAGTAAGGACCACGTTTGATATCTTCCAGAATCTTTGTGTATAATAAACATTGAATACGTCGTATTGAAGTTCATGAATACGGCGTATTGATCTTCATTCCTTTTGTGATCTTTGGTGAGTGCAGGCACGAATACACCGTATCTTCTTGATGGATACGGCGTATTGGGTAAATCCAGTTTGTTCTTCTTTGTTGACCAAAGTATTACATACGGCGTATCGTTGATGTGGATAAGACGTATTCTTCAAAGTCAGACAATGGTCTTTTGATTCGTTAAAGTCTTGGATACGTCGTATAGGTCTAGAATAATACAGCGTGTTTGCTGTCAGATCAGTAGACTTTCTCAAACTCTGCGTTTATGCTCCAAAATGAGTGCCTTTTAGCATAACTTCACCAAGTACTCCATAATTACTGCAATTCTCAAATACAAACGATTAAGTAACAATTCTTTGAAATAACTATACAAAATGGGTTAATAACATGGGATAAATGATGCTAGAAAATAGACGTTATTTGATGTCATCAATGACCATTCCGTGTTTCTTTTATTTTGTACCCGACGCAAGCAAACACCCCCTTTTATCATTCGTTTCATTTTAAAATTTTGATTTTCACGACAATCAACTTGTACAACTATCATTAAGACACTATAAGATCTATAAAAGTACAACTTAAAACAAAATTTAGAAAAACTTACAATCTTGATGTTCTTGGTTCGGTTTTGACATGAATGAATAAACCCAAATCACTTTTCTACAACCCGAAACCATCTAATACCAAATATTAGCCCCGTGTTCTTGACAAATCTTCAAAAATTTGTGTTTCTTGTTGATATGTGCTTAAACACATATCATTTATTTCTTAATATAAAGCTAAAAAGACCAATAATGAACCAAAAATACATGAAAACTGCATTGTATATGCGTGTTTTGTTAATTGTGTCTTGCTGGTAACGGATATATCATTAATGGACAAAAATAAAGCAAAACGGACAAAACCAAGCACGGGAATGGAAAGAGCGTGAGAAAATGAAGTCGAAGGAGTATACATCCTTAATGGGCCAACCCGTACCCATTTTATTGGGCCAGGTCAGCCCATTAACATTGTATTTATATAAACCTAAGCCTTTTTTCAATCCATTTTAATTGTCCAAGTCCAACATAAGCCCAAACCACTTATAACCTGAGCCCAAGACAAATGATAAAACATTTGGTCAAAGTATTGTACATCCCCTTCCTCCCTCCCATTTTCACACGAGTAACACACAGGGTAAAACACCATTCACCCACCCACCCCTTGCTTCTAGAAGGAATCCCTGACACGTCTGACATAGCTTGACACGTTGGCAATTCTAAAGGACGTGATTGGTTGAAGATACGTGGGGGTGATCCAAGGGCTATGATGATAGATTTGATAATGTAATTTACCTTTAAAAAGCTTATAATCCTTTCCTTATTAATAAAAGTCTAAATTTTCTTAAGTTGTGTTGAATTAATGTTTTACCTTGTATGAAAATATGTTCATTAAGTGTTTGAAATTAAGCTAATAAGCTTCATTAAGCTCTTTATTACTCTTAAGCAAGCTCTCATTCAATTAAGCCTAATAAGCTTAACTAAATTTGGTTTTCATTTCAAAATTACCTTAAAGGTCATAATAAGCTAAATGAGGAAGATAAGCCAGAAAGGGATGGGCTTATTGGACTTTACCAGCTTGTTTCTAACAAGCTGGAGCTTGTAGATAAGCTCCTTTGAGCATTTTTTGAGGCTATTTCTCTCTTTATCCTTGTTTTGACACTAAGGGATCAAGGTACACACTTCCTCTTTTACTCAGTTCAAGATTATAATTACTGTTTGCTTTGCTTGCTTCTATAGAGATTCTTATATTGACTTATATATGCTTAGTATGCCGTTATTGTTAGCTTATTATGTTAGTTCATAGCTTAGTTTTAAGTTTGATTAAAAGTGAAATAAAATTTATCCCAAAGAGTTTAATACTCTTATCTAGCTACTTATGTAAGAATGAGTCACTTATTTTTAAACTAAGATTTGTTCAGCTCTAATAGCATATAATAATTGCTTAGAACTTATCTGTTTTCAATATGCTAAAAGCGGAATCTAGGTCAGGTTAAAGCTTTCAAAAATAGGATTTAAGAATTTAAAGGTGTTTTGGCACTGGCAAGGTCTATAACAATATTACAGACTGCTATGTTGTCATTTTTGTCACTTAAGTTGAGGATAAATAACTCAAATTTAGTCTTAAATATAGTTTTCATAAGCTTAAATATAGTTTTGTTAAGTTTTTTAGGGCCGTTTTTATCAAAATCTATAATCGAATCAATTTAAAACAGATGTCTAAGTTGCTTAATTGATGAGAATTTGTAAGAAAGATAACTCTTACTGGTATTGGCGTTTTTTGTACTAAGGAATGGTTTATTTGCATCATTTTAAATCTACTTTGAGATTGTAGTTTTAGGAATAGCCTCTTGAGTTCTTCAGATCAAATTTAGTTAGGTAATGCTAGTTAGCTTAAGTCATGCTCAAAAGGCTAAGTTTGCAGGTAGATTGAGGGTTTAGTCTAGCTAAACTTTGATTGAAATTAATGGCATTTAGCTTATTGAAGACTATTGTTATTGCCGTTTTTAAGTTTGGTTAATGCGTGTCAAATAGCTATTTAGATGGTTGTCCCGGATCTCCAAACTTTCCCCATGGACCACTAAATTTGGGGTCGAGTCAGGCTCGTGACTCGGTTAACAAAAACAAGCGCTTCGCGGGTGGCAACATATGCTTATCCTTAGTAGTAGTATAATATTTATTAATAAGTGTGACGTGAGGAGGCTCGCCTCTTCTTTTCTCGTGTTTCATGGTTTGTATTTTATGTCCAGGATTGCCCTGGATTTTGAAGACTCTCGTGCTCGTGGTTTTGTCCATCGTTCACTCGATCTTCAATCCTTATCATGCTTATTTATGGGAATCCGATATCCTAGATCTTATTGACTAACGTCTATCTAATTGCATAATTAATAAACGACTTTAGATTTACATAGAGACCCATTTATATTAGGATTATGCATTGAAATTAGTACGGGGGTGGCAATCTCACATTGAGGACAATGTGTAGTTCTAGTATGGGGGGTATCTTTCTATTTGATCTTACTTTCATTTGCCTTGTCTTCACGTAACCCTATTTTACCACCAAAAATACCAAAAAATGTCATTTTATGCCAAAATTATTTCTTTTTCAAAAATAGAATAAGTGTTTTGACACATAGTTTTGTCTTTTTGAGAATAAATTTTGACTTGATCGAGTAAGTTGCGCTCTAGCTTGCCCCTTAACTGATATAAATTTAAGCTTTTGCTAGTCTTTTATACAAGAAGCTTTAAAACGCGAATTCTTGCTTGAAAAAGCCAAGAGTTTTCAAGTTTCCATGATAGACTTTAAATATGCAAAGCTTGTATTTATTAGATTAAGCATTCGCAGATCTTTTTAGTAAAGATTTTAAATTTGCGAAGAACGAGAAATGATAGAGTTAAGTATAAGTTAGATGCTAAACGTGGAGTAGTTGGAACTCTTTAGAGCTCATAAAGGTTAATTATGGCTTTTTGCTCCAATCAGCTTAATAAACATTATATTATTGTTAAATAAATAAAGTTGCTTTGTTTTTACGATTCTTAGTTTAGATCCCTTCTTAGAGATTCCTTCTGGTGAAAGTAAGATACACATTGATGTTTTGTCAATGTTGTGAGAAAATAGGCTACCGATTCCTGACGGCTCGCTACCGTTGTCTAGGTAGTTAAAAGACTACATGACTTGAAATTTGGCTATAATAATAAACATATAATAAACCAAAGCGGAAATAAGACTTCTGGATCATGGTCGGCTCACATACCGATGTGATAGTCGTTTAAAGGGTGGAGGTAATAATAATAATAATAAGAACTGTGGGCTGATAAAAGTTTACTGTCTCTGGTCGGTTCGTTGCCGATGTGGCAGTCTTCAAAAGAAGGCTCATAGTAAGAATGATAAATCCGAGACTGATAAAAGTTTGCTGCATCTGGTCGATTCACTCCTGATGTTGTAGCCTTCTAAACGGTCGAGGATCTCCTGGTCAAAATAAGACTCCTGGACCATGGTTGGCTCGCATACCGATGTGGCAGTTGTTTAAAGGACCAGGGGGTTTAATAATGTTGCTATAATAATAATAAGAATAAAGCCAAATTTCGACTCCGGTGTTATCTAAATAAAGCCTCATCATAATTCTTAGGTGAAACGTTACATTTAGAGGGATTACAACTTTCTTAAAATGTTGATTGGATGGTTGAAATTCGAATTGAGCACATACACATTTATAAATATTGATCCATCGAGAGTGATAGTTAGTCTATAGTCTTACACAAATGTAAATATGATAGTGTATTAGCATCTAGACCGTGCATTTAACAATGATTTCATTTTTAAGCTTGGTCTAGGGCAGGTGAAAAATCGAGGACGATGAATTTATCCTCTTGGACACTATTTATAAGTGCTTCTTGTTCCGTGATCCTAAAAGTTATCATCAAATAATGAAAGTCGAGCATGTAGTCACTTGCGAAAAATAAAATTTATATAAAAAGAAATGGTAAAACGGGGCGCTTCCAAACTAGTGATTTCTTAATCCCCTTAGATGAGCACTTTGCTACTTTTCGAGGTGATTAGTTTAGGGGGATTGGATTTTTTGTTTTAAAAAACTGTATTTATTATCAAATGCTGAGGAACACATCAATAGCGTAGCATTGGGGATTTTGATATGTGCTTAAACACATATCATTTATTTCTTAATATTAAGCTAAAAAGACCAATAATGAACGAAAACGACATAAAAATACATTGTATTTGTTAGTATTGTGAATTATGTCTTGCAGGTGACAGATATTCAAAAACGGGACAAAAACGAAGCCAAATTAGACAAAACCGAGCACGGGATCAGAAGAGCATGAGAAAACGAAGCCGAAGGTATATTCACTAATGGCCAACCCGTTTCATGGGCCGGGTCAGCCCATTAGCTATTAATCCTTAAGCCTAATTAATTAACCCTTTATAAAATAATTCCAAGTCCAAGCCCACTTAATGTTTTATCCATTTCAAGCCCAAGTGATAATAAAAAGCCCAAGATAAAAACCGAGTCAAAGTCAAGTTGTTATTAACAAAGGGTCAAAGTTACTGTACATGTATCTCTTTCCCTCCCTTCACCCTGCAACGTAAATAACCAGGGTAAATCCCTCTCCACCAATCCACTCATTCCCATCCCTTCTAGAAGCCTGATAAGCCTGACACGTCTGACTAATTAAACCACGTTGGCAATCCTGAGCTCTCCTATTGGTGGATTAGATGTGTACATGATCCAAGGGTGCTAAAGATGGATTGGAAGATCAAGGGCTAAGGATTGAAGTTGAGACGCTCCTCCTTACGCCTATAACCTTCTCTCATACACTATAAATAGAGGGGCGATTTCACACAGAAAAGCAATCTAGTGTAGTGTAGTGGAGTGTAGGAGTAGTGTAGTATAGCTTATATTTAGCTTATTGTCTTTTTATCTTTGTATTTTCCTTTTTAAAGCTTGTACTCTTTTTATCATTAATAAAATCATAGTTTACTTTTATATTATTTTGAATTCTGTCTTAATTTTTATGCAAACTCCTTTAAAATGTGTTTAGATTTAAGCTAATAAGCTCAATAAGCTTCACAATTACTCTAAGCCTAGCTCTCATCAAGTAAGCATACTAAACTTAATTATAAAATTTCACGTAAAATTATCCTCAAAAATCATATTAAGGCTAAATTTAGATATAAGCCAAATATGGATGGCCTTATAGGACTTTACCCAGCTTAGCTCATAATCTTGAGCTTGTAACAAGGCTCTAAAGAGCACTTAAGTCCTTGTTTGAGCAAAGGACAAAGGTACTCTCTCATTTACTCTTTTAAGCTTATTTTCTCATTTAACCTATTGATCTGCTATTTTAGTTTTTTTATTCTTTAGTAGTGCATAATCGTTATCTTAAAGTAGCTTAATATGTTTAGTCCGTAGCTTAGAAGTTGATTTATTCGAGTCTTCATTAAAACTGCTCATTCTTAGTCAAATTAGCTTATTAAGTGCTTAATTTTCCTAAATTTTTGCTTATTTGTTATTAATATGCTTAGTATTTCATCTGTTTTAACTAATTAGGGCTTATTTGAATTTGTTTTAGCTTAAAAGCTCATTTTCTAATCTTAAAATGGTGTTTGGGATAAGGGTTTTAAAATGGTAAAATAAGGTTGCAGTCTTTTTCTTTCTTTGGTTTTCCCAAGTAATTTCATAAAGCTCTATTAGGTTCTAAAGAGTTATTTTAATAAGTTATTAAATTAAGTTTTGTTAAGTTTTCGAAGCTTTTCTTATCAAAAATCCCTAGTCGTGCCAGTTTATTTAAGGTTTTTAAATCAGCTTATTTGTTTTAATTGATTAAAGTCTTACTTGAGTTGTGTTTTTTTGTGTCAAAATGAGTCTCAAATGCATCATTATGAATCTGTTTTGAATTAATAAACTTAGGAAAGGTCTTTTGGTGAAAAAAATCAAGTAGGATAGAAATTGGTTTAAGCATAAGGTTTTAATGTTAAGGGCAAATGTGGTTAGAGTCTAGATTTTCATTGCTCCAAGTTAATTTAAATTAGCTTATTGTGGCTTATTATAGATATGTTTTAAGTTTTTTTTAGTTTTTAAAAGTAGTTTGTGAGTCTTAATTTTAAGCTAAAAAAGGGTCCTTCATATCAAAAAGCCAAAAAGAATAGTAGTGTAATATGTCATTTCTGTTCATTTTTTCTAGCTTATTACCTTAGATGTTTTGCTCAAATCCTGCTTATTTTGTTGATCTCTAAAGTCAAGTCCTAAATCTGTTTTTGGTTTTTGAGCTTTTTTTAACCTAGTGCTTAAAGTCTCAAATCTTTCGCTTAAAAAGTTGGTAAAAAGTCCTTTAAAAGTGGTTTTTGTGTCTGCTGACTTAATAGCTTTTCAGTGCTTTTTAGCTTATTTTGTTTGCTAATTTCTAGTCATAAGTGCTTATTAGGTTAAGGTTTAGATCTGTTTCAGCTTTTTAGTTTTCAATTAAGCTTAATGGTCAATTTAAGAGTTTATAAAGTCCAAACCATTTTGCTTAAGTCAAAGTCTTAAAAACCAATCTGTCACCTTTATTATGTCTTTTTCTAGCTTAAAAATAAGTTTTGTCAATAAGTCCATTTATTAAAGTAGCTTATTTTAGCTTAATCTTTAGCTGGTTTAAAAAAGAAAATAAAAAAAATGTTTTTGCAAAAAGGAAGTCACAAGACTCGAAACTATGACCTTCCCTTTACACACAACACCTCAACCAACTGCCCTGTGGTCTTTTTCATTATGTCTTTACATCATTTATTTCTTATACACGTTTAGCTTTTAGCTTATTTTTGCTTATTGATTTTTCAAAGCTTATTGACTTAGGCCTTTTGAATAGTTTTTATTTGTAAACCTTAAGATTAGTATCTAGTATTTTTAGTAATTTTCTCAAAATTTTATAATTAAGTTTAGTATTTTTTTATTTAATTTTTAGTATTATCTAGTTTTAAAAAATAGTTTTAAATAGTTTAAAAATTCAAAAAAATAATTTATGTGTTTTAAAAAATAGATTAATGCATTTAAGTTTAGAAATTTGCAATTGGAGTTTTTAGAATTTTAATTTGCCATTTTTTGTTATTTAGTTAGTTTATTTTAGTTATTAATTAGTTTTTAATTGCTTTTAAATGTCGTTAGATTTTTTAATTGCTTTAATTTCTAGTTTAGCGTGCCTTTATATGCTTTCCCTTTGCGTTATTAGATTTAGAAACCAAAACCAAAACTTAAATGACAATCAAGCTCGATTTACAACATGAACGTAGATTTCCATTCACCTCTCACCGAGGAGAACGATACCCGTGTTGATTACTTATTATTCTTTCCAAAGAATAATTTGTATGATACTTTGCTTATGTATGTATATGTATTTTATTATATATATTATTGAGGGTTATTTGTTTGATACATATCTAAAACGAGAATATCAATTGCAAATCTCCAATCACATGATCAAGAGGATGATCTTTATGAATTCTTGTAACAGTTGGCGAATAGGTACTGACTGATTGTTGTAATCCAAATTGTTCATGGCAGCCACTGAACCATCATCCTTCATCATCGCTAGATGTCTAAATAAGTAGAATCTTCCATAAGCAGGCATATTTAATCAAATGCAAGTTCAAATGCTTGTTTTTCCACCAACAGCATTAACCTCATTTGTGCCAGCAATATTAACATTGTTAGTGCTATTAACATTATCTTCATTCTCTTGATCATTATATTCACTTTCTTTTCTTGGATCTTTGGTATGTGCTTAATTACATATACATTTTGCCTATAAAAACGTGCCTAAAATAACCAAAATATACCAAAAATACATTGTATTTGTGTGTTTTGTGATTTATGATTGTGCAGGTAACGGATATTCACTAAAGGACAACAAATCAAGCCAAAACAGACAAAACCAAGCACGGGAACGGAAAGAGCGTGAAAAAGTCAAGTCAAAGTCAAAGTCAACCAAAAAGTCAACCAAGTCAAAGTCAAAAGTAAAAAACGAAGCCGAAACCGAAGAAATACTTAATGGGCCAACCCGCACCCATCCAATGGGCTGGGGCAGCCCATTAAGCATTTATATCAAGACTTTTATAAGCTTAAAGCTTAAAAAGCCTAATCATTATACCCGGCCCAAACAAAAGCCCAAACCATACCCCATTATCCCAATTACACCACAAGTCCCCAATACCTTACATCGTTAGTCCTTAAGGACTAACATTGTTAGTCTAAAAGGACTAACGATGCAACAACTTAACCAAAACAGAGTCTAACACCCGTTACCCTTCAAACCCAGTCAAAAAAAACAAAACAGAACACCCTTTTTCCTTCCAAACACAAAACCTCAAGTTTACTATTCTTGTGTCTCTTCCATTCCCCTGACCCCCTGCAACCCCACGACAAACCCATCATCATCCCATCAAAACCTACCCCATAAAACACCAAATACCATGTTGGCAATCCTTTAAACTCCCATTCGTCCAAGAATGAAGACAAGAAATTGATGGTTTGGATGAATAGGCTTGGTGAACACTCAAGATTGATGGCTAGGATGATTTCT
This sequence comes from Tanacetum coccineum, assembly GCA_026074375.1. Lineage (NCBI taxonomy): Eukaryota > Viridiplantae > Streptophyta > Magnoliopsida > Asterales > Asteraceae > Tanacetum > Tanacetum coccineum. Next base: position 135,210 of record BQNB010000431.1, on the reverse strand, counting down.
TGACTACTCTCACATAACAAACATACCTCACGAATGTCTCACAGAAGAAACATACTTCAAACGCCAAGACCCATAGTGTTTCTCTATAAATAGGCTCATTGTAAGCCTTTTAAAAGCATCTAGTTTTTTAGCTTATTTTAGTTAACTTTTAGCTTATTGTCTTTAAAATTCAAGTATTGTAATCTGTTTCTTAAGTTAATGAAATTTGAGGTTTTTAAGATTTAAAATTATGTTTTTTTTAAGGTTCATGTTTCATTATTGTTCAAAGGATTTCATAAGCTCATATAAGCTTTCTTGTTACTCTTATAAGTTGTTCTTAACTTAAACTCTTTAAACTTCTTTATAGTTTAAAGAGTTCAAGTCTTTTCATCAAAAAAAATCTCAAAAGAATCAAAAATTTGTCAAGAAATTCATGGAGCATGGTAAATCTTGGATGGCCATGGGTTAGAGCTTCTTGGGAAGCATATAGGTTGGTTTAGAACTGATTTGAGTGCTTAAATCATTCACAAGAGCTTTGAATTTTTGTAAGTTACAAATTTCATCTTTTGGATAAAACTGCTTATTTGCTTATTCTGCTTATTGTTTGCTTTTTGCTTGCTTATTTCTGCTTATCTTGCTTATTCTGTCTTTAAGTAGTGTAATATGCCTAGTTTAAAGTTTAGTTATAGCTTGCTTTAAAATTTCTTATGTTTTGTCCACTTTAAGTCAGAACTGCTCATTAGCTTATTTTATTAATAAGTGCTTATTTCTTCTCAGGATTTGCTTATTAGTCTTTTACTTGCTTAGTGCTTTATCTGTTTTTCAAAATCCAGGGTTTATTTAGGTTTATTCTAGCTTAAAAATGGGAAAACAATTTCTAAAGGGGTGTTTGGATCAAACAATACTAACTTAGGTTAGTACTGTTGGATCACTCTTACCACTTGCATCAGATTTAACTAGTCTTAATTTAGTCTAATTGATAGTTTAATTCAGATTTTAAAGTCAGAAATTCAAGTTTTAGGTTTGTTGAGTCAATAGTTTGAATCTGTGGTCATATTGTTTGATAACTTAGCTTATTTGATTAGATTTTGTTTAAGTGTTGTTTAGTGTCATTTATACTCTTGTTTGAGTCTAAGAATGCAGTAGAAAAGGTTTTGAATCAAGTTTGCAATTGTTCTTTGTCTTTAGTTTAAATATGTCTAAGTGTCCTAGTCCCGTTTTTAAAAGTTCAAAATCCTGATTTCATAAGAGAATTTAAGGTAGATTAAGTGTGTTTGAAGGTCTGAAGTTGATAGTATAGGCTTATTAGGTATAATGCTTGATCTGTTTTTACTTTTTGAGGATTTTAATTAGCTTAATCTAGCTTATTTTTTGGGCTGCAAAAGCCAATTTGTCTTTTACAAAACCTTTGAAAAAAACCAAAAATATTGTGTAATAAGCTTTTTCACTTAGCTTTTTCATGGCTTATCTATTTTTCAAACTCATTTTTCTTTGCTGATTTTAGAAGCTTGTTGTATAATCTTTAGAGTGTTATAAGTCATTAAGCCATAAGGATCTATTTTCTAGCTTAAAAATAAGCTAGAAGGTACCCTTGTTGGCTGTTTAAGTAGTTTTTGGCCATAATAGCTTATTTGCTTTTCTGTGCTTATTGGCTTATGAGATTTGCTTATTTCTGTCTACATATGCCTATTATGTTGGTTTAAGTTAGTTTTGTGCTTATTTGTGCTTTGTTAAGCTTGTTCGAGCTTATTTGAAAGATTTGAGTTTTTGTTCTAAAATTGTTAAGTGTTGAAGTGCTTTTTAGTGAATCTGTCAATTTAAGCTTAGTTTAGCTCATTTTATTTGCTTATTTTTGTTCCATAGTGCTTATTAGGGATAGCTTATTGTCTGTTGTTAGCTTATTTTCTTTTTCAAATGCTTATTTTGTCTAAAAAAGGCCAATAGTTTAGCCCTTTAAGTCTTAGTGTAAAAAGCCAAGTCTGTCACTTATTTGAGCTTATTTCTAGCTTATTTTAGATTTTTATAAAAAGTCATTTCACAAAAAGTCCTTATTTTTAGCTTATCTAAAAAGATGTTTCAAAAATTTTGCAAAATAAAAATACTTGGGAAGTTGGGAAGTCATGGGTAATCAGGGCTTGAACCCGTGACCTCTACCAACCTCTCCCAAGCATTTTAATACCACCACACACAACCATCCTGCCCTTGGGTCTTTCACCTGTTATACTTCTCCACATTTAATTTATAACCCCTTTTAACCAGTTTTAGCTTTAAGCCCCTTTTTGCGCTTATTTCGAGCTTATTTCAATAAGCTGTTGAACCCAGCTTATTTTTCTTAGATTTAGCTTAGTGCAAAGTATTTTTCAAAAAAATTTCAGAATTTTCCAAATTAGTTTAGTATTTTTTATTAATTTTTTAGATTAAATCCGTTTTTAATTCATAATAAATAATATAAAAGTAAAAAAAATATAATTCCTTTTTTTAAAAATTTTCTTTTATCATTTAGGATTTATAAAAATTAAATTTGCATTTGTAGGGTTAAATTTGTAGAATTTAGTTTTTTAAAGAACGGGATTTGAATCCCGTTATCGTTTTTAGTGTTTTAGCCTAATTGATTTCGTTTTAGGTTTGCCTTTATTTGTTTTTGTATTTTATTTGTAGAAATAGGAAACCAAACCCAATTTGTGATATTCAAGCATTCTTCCACAAACGTTACCTCGATTTTCAAATTCGCACCTCGTCGGGACACGACCCGGGAAGGTTTTTAGGGATTTTACTTTGGGTAAAAGTAATTATCCTTTTAAAAAGCCCTCTTGGAATACTTCTCTTACTATTATTGATATTTGTGATTTATTTATATATGTATTATATATATATATATACCCACATGGCCATTTCTTTATACTAAACTCATATGGCTATTGATTCTAACGCAGCCAACAAGACAACCACTGTTGTGGTTGTAACATTCCGTATTTTCAGGTCTTTTACGACGTCATTAAATTCACTATTTATTTTTATTTTTTTCTCTCGTGCGCGTTTACTTTTAATTTTAATAGTTAAGTTAAATCGCGTAAGCTATAAATCAACAATTAGCGTAAACGGACACCAAAAGAATTAAAGTTTACGTCAAGTGATCATTATATTATTTTTACAAAAGTAATAATCAACTTTTTATATTTTATTTTTATGGGTTGCGTAAAACGTTTACGTTTCGCAATAAAATACGTTTAGGCATTAACGGAACCACCAAAACTTTTCTACGCTTCAACAAATACCCACAATTGTACCCAATACCTAAAATTTTCTAAATAACAAAGTTATTAACTAGTGAAACACCTTCCTTGATTTCATGGGAACACCTCCTAATTAGGGAACCAAAGGACATAACATTAATTAACTAGCTATGTACATCAAAGACCTACTTGGTCATCCTTAAATTCCTCTCCTTGTTTTCTTGTGTTCCTTGGACCGAAACCCCCCCCCCTAGTGCATACTTTGACCACCAAGACCTTCCTAAGTATATATATACTTACTACTAGTAATCAAACTCATACATACACATTTCCTTAGTGTGAAAAACAAAAATGCTCTCCTTTTTCCTCCCCCTAGCTCACGGCAACATTTAAACCAACACCCAATCCATATAAAATTTTATTTAACACATTTACAAACATACCTACATCATATCTAAGACCTACTAAAATGGTTTGAAGCCTTGGTTAACCATTTGCAAGTGTTAAGCAAGATTAGGGTTTTCATTTGAAAACTAGGGTTTTCATTGTACAAGCTTTGGTTTTGAGTCTAAACACGGGTTTAGCACTTATTTCTCATCACATACATCCTTCCTAAGGTCTTCTTAATACCTTCATACTTTTATTTATCATGATTTTATGTGTTACATGTTCTTTATGGCTATATCACCACTTAGGATTTTTTTTAATATGTAAAATGAATTATCACTTATGTTTATGAATTTACACACTTTTCTTATGTCATATTGTTATATATATCATGGAAAAATGGATTAATAAATATGTTGACATGTTGTTTAAGTATAAATATGATTATGTATAAATTAGGGTTTATAAAGTTAATAAAACAAACTCTTTATAAATGAACACACTTGGATAATAAAAGGGTGATTTGATTTCGACTTCATACAGTAGGTTTGACATTACATAAAAATAATACGCCTCATGACGATTCCAAAATGATAAGAAACTTGAAAAACCGATTTATAACGAAAAAGATACGTTAGTTACGAGTTTACGACGAGAAATACTTTTATAAAACTATTTTTATAAAATTTACTATTCATTACAGAAAGTGATATTTTTAAAACATCAAAAATATGATAAAACTTTTAATTACGAGATCGTACTCGAAAGAATCGTTAAAAACGGAGCTATAACGAATAAAATACGACGTTTACGAGTTTACGATAACAAAAACTATAAAAATAAGTATATGTCTGTTATGAACAGTAAAAATCACTATTCATCAGAAAAACTAAAATTTTAAAAATGTTATATTTTGATAACTCGACTTAATACGAAAATGTGGGCATAAGAAACGTAAGAAACGGGCTTAAAACGAGAAAGTTACGCATTATTTTCTAACTTGTGCACTATTTCCTGAGGTGAATAGTGTTGGTTCGTTTTTAAAATAAATTTTTGCGAAACATTTTAGAATCATTTATATAATATTTATACATGTCTTAAACTTTATAAATATTATTTTACAAAGACAATTGAATTATATATTCGATTATACGAGTTCAAATACACGAATAATATTTAGCAAATGCAATTTAAATATTATTTCGCAAACACGAGTAGACGGTGATGTAGCTATATAGAATCATACGTTGTATTAGTTATCAAAGTACTATATTACTAGGGAGTTTCATAATGAGATGAGGTCTTGGGTGGCGTATCGACGAGTTGTTGGATTTACGATTTAAAGTGTCCTAGCTCCTCATACGTTCACTACACGACCTCTTAATTATGATAGCCCGAACGATAGTATGATGAGCTATACGACCTATAAATAATCAAAGTGTTTAGTACTTATACGACCTATATTGGATTAGGTTGCTTTCGGATTCACATTCATGACGCATTTTACTATTGTGATACTTGTTGATTTCATTACTAAAGGTGAGTTCATGCCCCAAGTTTTTCATGTTTTTTGTTTTATAAAGTTTTTGGGGGTGAAAAAAACATGCTGTTTTACAAATAAAAAAAAAAAAAAAAAAAAAAAAAAAAAAAATAAAAAAAAAAAAAAAAAAAATCTTGTATATTTTACCACAGTATAATTACCTTTCAATACTTTATGAGTCATAGTCTCGCATTTAATTTTTTTTATGTTTTATAAACCGCGAGGGGGAATACTTGCTCTTTTACAAACTCATTAGATTTTACTACAGTACCAATTACCTTCAATACTTGTGAGTTCATTGTCTCGCATTTCATTCTTTTCAAATACTTTATAAACACGCTGAGGGGAATACATGCTCGTTTTTACTACATAATTATGATTTCATTACTGTAAGATTTACATGGTTATTTTACTAAAGCTTGATTTGTCTTACGACATGATTTCGAGATGTGAATACCTTTTTTTTGAAAAGTGAATTTTTGACATGATTGTTTTACTACGGACACAAGTGTTTTTTTCTAAGTGTATTGCTATCAGATTATGCCTGAATTTTATTGCATAAGTAGTCACTATTTTGCCACTACGTCCTACTTTTCATGAACCGGTAATGCTATTATATGTGAGCGTTGGTGTTATGGATAGATTATAGGGGACTAACAATCCCTCTCCCTTAATTGGGTACTAGTTTGATCGGGTGCATTTTTACATTGATGAGATGTTAGGGCTCGTTGGCTAGCATCTATTTGCTCGGTTGGGCACAAAATATAGTTAAGGCTTCGGTGTCATGAGCTTAGTGCTATAATACATAGTGTTGGTCATGATGAATTTGTGTTTCTCTTGTCTACCTTACCTATTTTGACTTTCGGATACGTTCTTAGTCCACCTTTTACTTCGATTTGTGGTCACTTTTAATACTTCTTGATTTATTGAATCCTACTTGGATTTCAGAAATAACACTTTTAATTGTGTAAAACGTACTTTTCTTTGGGCTGGGTCACTAGGTGGGCATAGGAATCACTAAAAACGAATTATAACGAATATGATACGATTTCTAAACGTTTTCACAATTAATAAATTTATAAAAGTATTTTTATAAATTTTACCTACTGATATGTTCATAACAGTAAAAAACTGAATTATAATAAGTGTAATTATGATTAGATGTTTCAAATACGAATTCCCCGTACCATATAAGAACGTTAAAAAACGGGGATTATACGAAAAAGATACGACGTTTTTACTAAAAGTGATATTTATATTAATGTTTTTACTTTTAAATATTATTTTCTCAAACAATTAAATTATTTATATAATAAAATTATATTAAATAATTCTTCAAGGTTTTCGCAAATAACCATTGTTTTGGACATGTATATTCATCTTTACAATTACAAATACATGGACATTTATTTTACAAGTACAAATTAAATTATTTAATTTTATAAATTAAACAAACACTTTTAGGTGGTGATGTAACTATATAGAATTATATGTGGTATTAGTTTTTCAAAGTACATGGTACTTATACGACCTATATTTAATTAGGTTGCATTCGGTCATATCCGTGACGTTTTCATTCACTTGATTAATATACTTCAGTTTATTCACTAAGGTGAGTTCACAGCCCTATGTTTTACTATATCAATGATTTACAACTTTTGGGGTGAGAATACTTTGCATCGTTTTATAAATTGGACGCAAGTGTACATTTTATCACGATTACGTGTTTGCCTAAGTATCGATAACCCTTTGTGCCATTATCATGAACTGTTAATTACTTTGTGTGAGCGCGAATGTTATAAATAGATCTATTTGGGTGAGTAGCGCTCACTGTGCCGGTTTGCGGGACAACGAACGTATACCATGTCGGATTCGGATGTTACGGGTTAGAACATCATCACGGGCAATGTAGGCAACTTATATTGCAATTCATACATGTCGAGCTTTGGTGTCATGAGCTTAGAGAAATGTAATTACACTTTGTGATGTTTGCATCTGTTGCATTATCATACACTTGGAAATCTTGTAGTCCTACATTATATTTACATAAACCTATGAATTCACCAACTTTATGTTGTCGGTTTTAAAGCATGTTTTCTTAGTTCAATGCGGCACGAGGTGCTAGGATAACATTGGGGATTCTCACTTTTGGGGAGTCATGCATAAAAGATTTCGGAGTGTTACTTATTGGTTTATTTGTTATGATCTATAATCTTTGTTATCGAATGTTGAAACAATTTAAGCGTTGTGCTTTGTATTAAACAATTTCAATAAATCCATGTATCATATTTCACACGGGCGGTTGATCCCATCCAGTGACACGTGTTGTCAAGCATTTGGAGAATATCTTGCATAACGTTTGCCATGGCTGCAGAAGACCAGTTGTCTTGAAACTTGATGATGTCTTCAGCTCCATTGTAAATCCCAATACTTGTTTGTAGAATGGAACCATGTCAGAAAATGATGGTGGTGGCACGAATGAATTATGATTGTTGTCAGTTGCTTGTGGAAGATGAAAGATTGTTCTGAAGTCATCCAGTGTAAGAGTAAGTTCTTTCTTGTCCAGCATAAACTTGAGCCTATACTTTGATCCGTCTTCCTTCAAAGTATGCCAGAACTGTGCCATATAAATCCATGGAACGGATGAAGAAGCTGCAATGCTGAATCGTAATGGATGATTCTTGATGATATTCGTCAGAATTTTGCTTTCCGGTGGGCATTGCACATGCTCGAGATCAACTTTCTTGTTAGCATCCATAAGATCATATCTTTTGTTTGGAGGGCACAGTTCATCTGGATGAACATCAGCTGCATGTTGTTGTTGTGCCATGATGATTACTGAATGAATACAATTGAGATGTTAGATAACAAACAATTCATTTGACATTTTTGTCTTTTTCCACTCTGTCTGTTTTATATGTTCTGGCAATTCTTTTTGAACATATTTTTGATCAGTTTCTTTCCCATGTGCTCGTTCTTGCTTTTTCTAGCACATGCCATACGCTTTATTCTTTTGATTTACCATTTTTGTGTGTTCTGGCAATTCTTTTTCGAACACACTTTTGATTTGCTTTTTCGCGTATGGATTTAGCTCTCTCTTTCTGTTTTTAGAATATCCTCACCAGAAATTCTTTGTGACATGATACTCTTTCAAGAATGATGAAGATTTCTCTTTTGATTTTAATCAAGACTCTTTTATGAAAAATTAAAGAGAAATCATTCAACTTCTTAAAATTGTTTTGTGAAAGAGTATCATTTTGACACAATAACAGATTTTGAGAACTTTTTCCAGAAATCTTTTGACAAAAACTTTCTTTATAATGATAACATAGAATCAGGTAATCTCAAACCCACAACTGAATGGACACTAAGTCACTCTCTCCTCATTCTGTTCATTGCAGAAAACGGCCGAAGCCGGACATGACTTAGTCCACTTAAACAATTGAGATTTGGATTAACAGATTCAAGTCATAAAAACTTTTTCTTTCACTTTTTGTCATGAATCCTAAACAATGAAGACAAACATATCTAATTCAATAATTGAATGGACACTAAGTCACTCACTCCTCATTCTGTTCATTGCAGAAAACGGCCTAAACCGGACATGACTTAGTCCACTTAAACAATTACGAATAGATATATCTGACCTATAGCTTAGAATTTATAAAAACTTGATTGCTTTTTCAAAATTATTCACCACGCTTGAGAAACTGATCTTGTTATTCCACATACATTTAAGCATTAAACATCATAAGCATGAATCATCAACATTATTTCTTTCTCAAAACACCTTCACGTTTCCACAAACGTACTTTCACTGAATTTTGACTTTTTAGTATTACTGAATTTTGACTTTTTGACCTTTTCGAGTTTTATTTTTTGACTATTACTGAGTTTCACAAACACTGATTCTTTTTGACATATGAAAAACCAAACTCAATCCTTTATATTATCATTCTCGAATTACCACCTGAAGTCAATTAAACTCGATAAACATCAAACTCGGTAAACCTCATACACATCCGAATTTCAATTTAAACTAATGGTTAATCATGTATAGGCTATTCATCACGTATTTTTACTGAATCTATGCATATTATCAACCTTGATGTGTAATTATTGACAAAAACTCGATGACACATAAACTCGGTAATCTTCAATATTACCGAGTTTAAACTCGATAATACATAATCATCAATTAACAGTTTGATTATTCTCACCCACTTACGTTTGAGAAAGAAAAGTGGTAGAAATCGTTGTAATGAACTCAAAAAGACTTGCGTTGATTTTCTTCTCAAACTCGATCAAAGGATTCGGTAATTAGAAAAAAATAAAATGAAATTTTTTCCTCCTTTTATAGCCACCGATTTTTTTTGAAAATTGACACATTTAGCCCCTGTGATTATCATTTTCGATTTGTTTTTCAATTTTTCACAAACTCCCCCTTGAATAATGATTTTTTGTCAAAAAACTCCCCCTTGAAATGAAATCATGTAAAGTACTTAGTCCGAAAATGAAAATGCTTAAATAAAAACTCCCCCTTGAAACTGTAACGTTTTTCAAATTCAGTCTTTATGAGAGATCATTGTTTTTATTTTATTCCCAAAATGATGTTTGTGAATGGAAAATTTTAAGAACTCCCATCTTAGATCATGATTCCGTATTTTCAATTTGAAAGCTTTTTATAAAAACTTAGAATCATGAATCTAATCATGTGATCTTATTGTGCTTGATAACGAGCATAAAAAATGGTGGCGAATGCAATATTTGGGCGACTGGCTGTTAGATACATAAGTCCTCTAATCATTCGATGATAAGTCGTTTGATCAGTAGCAGTGCCTTGTAAATAAGCATCCAGTGTCTCAATGGCCATAGGTGTGCTCATAGAGACACATTCATCCATACCATGTTTCTTTATAAGCTCAATTGCGTATTGTGACTGACTAATGAATATGCCACGGGGTGATTGATGAACTTGAAGTCCAAGAAAGAACTTTAGTTCACCCATCATAGACATTTCAAAGTTATTTTTCATAAGATTTGCAAATCGTTTTGAAAAATCTGGATTTGTAGACCCAAAAATGATGTCATCGACATATACTTGGACAAGTAATATGTCTCCCCTGTGACGTCGTGTAAACAAAGTCGGGTCAACAATACCTTTAGTAAAATGGTGTTCAATCAAGAATGAAGACAGTTTGTCATACCATGCTCGTGGAGCTTGTTTGAGACCGTATAGGGCTTTCTTCAACCTGTAGACATGGTCTGGAAAGTCTGGATCGACAAATCCATCAGGTTGGCTAACATAAACTTCCTCTTTCAATGGACCATTGAGAAATGCAGTCTTAACATCCATCTGAAAGATTGTAATATTTTTATGTGCAACAAAAGCAACGAACATTCGAACAGCTTCAAGACAAGCAACATGAGCAAAAGATTCCTCAAAATCTATGCCTTCTTCCTTCTTGTAACCCTTCACAAAAAGATAAGATTTGTTTCTAATAAAAGTATTTTCCGCATCACTTTTATTTTTCTAGAGCCATTTGACAGCAATTATATTCTTTCCATCTGGTCTAGGAAATAGTTCCCAAACATCTAGTCTCTCGAATTGATGCAACTCATCTTGCATTGATTCTATCTAACTATGATCTGACATGGATTCTTTAATGTTCTTTGGTTCAAGGGTGCTGACGGTTAATGCATACATGAATAATTTAGAGTCAGTGTGAAGTCTATTTTGAGTCATCATAGGTTTGGATGGGTCACCAATTACTTGTTCTAAAGGATGAGCTTTTGTCCAGATATGTGTTGAGGGTTGTACTTGGTGGAACTCATGCATATTTGATGGGAAGCAGTTGTAGATGACTCAACTTCCTTAATGTTTGAAGCATCATATGGAACAAATACCATATTACGATCAAAATCTGCAAAATCTTCTTGATTGAATTCATCAGCCTCATTCAAGGAGATTAGAGAAGTTTGTTCTTCGGATGTAGTTACAATGGGAGGAGCCTCATGTTCTTTAATGATGATTGAAGATGTCGAATGTGACTCTTCATAATTATGAACTTGTTGTGCAGTGAAAATGATGGTCATTTCAGAAGACCTCTTCTCAAAGTATTCTTCGTACATTGGCCCGAACAAATTATCCAAATCTTCTTTAGATGGAATATTCAATGATTCTGCTGATGAATCATCATTGATGAATTGTTTAAAAACGGGTTCTAAAATGTCATGTTCAGAAGCCATAGCGGTGAGCTCATCAAACTTGACATAGACGGTTTCTATAATCTTTTTGGTGCGTCGATTATAAATTCAAAACCCTCTGGATGTTTTCGAATAACCAATGAAGATACCAATGTCTGCTTTAGGTTTCATTTTTACAAGATCATCTTAGTCATTTGTTGGATAACACAATGAACCAAACACATAAAAGTACTCCACATTTGGTTTTCTGTCGTGTAGTAAGTCATATGGTGTTTTGTTGTACCTTGTATGAATTATTGAACGATTTTGAGTAAAGCAAGCGGTGGAAGCTGCCCCGGCCCAAAGAAATTCTGGTAAGCGTGAAAAGATAAGCATTGTGCGTGCAACCTCAACAAGAGTTTGATTTCGTCTTTCAACAACACCATTTTGTTGAGGTGTACGGGCAATCAAAAATTCTTGCATAATGCCTAACTTTTCACAATGAGCCTTAAGAGTCACATTTTTTAATTCAGTACACGTTTTTTTTTATGTCAGTGTGATATTGTAAACCTTGGGCATTGTTAATTTAATGAACTAGGAGCACACTGAATTATTTTATTTCTCTGGAGGTTCTATCTTTTTGTGTGAAGAAAATATTACCAACGTGATTCGAGATTAAATCATCAAAGATACATGAATATACCTCTTTTTGTTGATTGTGCTACCCGCTGTTGGTTCGTATAAATCCATTATGTAGCAATATCAACTTGGAATGATTACTTGGAACCACTTTAGGTGGATGAGAAGCTTTCTTGCTCTTTCCCCGCTCATATGCAGAACAAAGGTGATCTTTTCCGTATTTGAATTTCAAAATACCATCAACCAGGTCGTGTTTGGTAAGATCGTTTATGGTACCGAAATTAAGATGTGAGAGTCTACGATGCCATAACCATGACTTTGTCAAAGTGGCTTTGGACATAAGAGAAACAGGTAAAGAAGCAGCCATATCTGAAATGGATATAGCATACAATTTATGTTATTACAAATATTCGCGCAACGATATTTATATTTAATGATCTTTATATTTTAATAATAACAAATATAATGTCATACTACGTAAAAGTTTATGTAACCAAGTTATTTAGTCTAAAGTTTACTTGACGACGACGAATCACTTAAGGTATGAATATGACATTAATAAACATAGTTAACGATCAAAGAAAAATATTATCATTTGAATAAACCTTTTCTAATCAAATGATTTAAGTTAACAAATGATTAATTATAAGCTAGTTATATTAATCATGTAAGACAATATAAGATTAACCATAAGTGGAAACAATCTTTCCAAATCTTCTCAAATCTAGAAAATCTTTCCTTATTGGTGATAAGAAATACTTTGTTCTAGAAGAATCAAATAATCTAGTTTTATTAAGTACAAAACAATATTTTGTATAGATTTGAGGTTAATCATAAAATGAAAAATGTTGTCCCAGCTCCCCCAACAGATCCACCTAAAACACTAGACGGATCCAGGACAACATTTGAATTTTAAAGGATAGAAACCTTAAGCTTTTATTTTAAACAACTCTTAACAACTCTTAACAAATATTATTCACACACGTCTTTTATCTCTTATATTCTTTGATCATTATACTTGTTACATAATCCATTACAAGTGATCAACTCATTCCACTCTTTAGTGAAGAACACTTACGAAGACGTCAAGCTTGAAGTGTTAATAGTTTAGTTGTGTCATCATGATTGTGATAATCATTCATCTTGTATATCTTGTATTGTGTGTTGTGCATATCATATGTGTATGATAGGTTAGTATTTAGGCCATAAAATACATAGTATGTTAGATTGGTTCTATCTCGAAGTAGAACTTGGTATTTAGCTTAGTACCAGAAAAAGTGTAAGCAACATGTACGGTTTTCTCCGCCTATAAGGAGCTTGTTGACATAGTGAAGATAACTCTCAAGTTGGGTACTTGGGGAGTGGAGTAGGGCGAAGAGGAGCTTTGTAGCTGAACCAATATAAATCATTGTGTCATCAGTTTGATCTTTCCTATCTTTACTTGTTCATACTTCGTAGATTACTTATTTACTTATTGCATCGCTGTCATATATACTTGTGTATTACTCTTGAGTTCACATAAGTCGACAATTTAAGTTTTATTTTAAAACGGTAGAAACTTTTCAACTCCCTTGTAGTTTCTATAGTGATTTTAATTACGAGGTCTAATAGGTTGTACCATAAACTATCTTTGAAGAGTAAGTTAAATACCCCCAGTATTGCTATTGTTTAGGTAGAAAAGCCCATTGATTAAGGACAAGCAAATCCCAAGTGTAGGGGTATTTGATGAGGTGTCATTTTATACACTTTTTCAGGATCATTTAATCCCATAGATCATGCAAGTATGCCCAAAATACGTGCTTAATCATTTCTTTTTGTGTTTTTAGCATTTGGGAAGCTTTTGGAGGAAATGCACATGACTTGGACTCAATTTGGGAAGAAACAGGATAAGATTGAAACTTTACACGAAGAAGCTTAAAGATGTGCGTACAGTGTGTGGAGACGGCGTCTGAAATCATTGTGACGCCGTTAGAACCTACAAGCGACGGCGTCAAGACCTTTTGTAGTGACATCAGAACGTAACCACCTCAATGAAGCACTAGAAGATTCGGCGAAGCGACGATGTTAGGATTCTTGCAACATCGTCGCGACCTATTTCCTATGTATACAAACTCGTTTTTAGGGTTTTAGATGTGCAACTTTTGGGAGATGAAGTATATACTTAGGCTTTGAGTTGTAACAGCTTTTAGGGCGTTTTTAGGGTTCTTAAAACCCTTTGTAACCTCCAATTACTCATGTTTTAATCTAGTGAAGTCATTTATCTCTTAATCTTTCAATATGTCGATGTGTTGTTTGATTAAATACTGTTCTTTACTTCTCTTTAACATGCTAGGCTAGATCTATTAGTATTTACTTATGATTGCATTAAACTTAGTTTGTAGATCCTTTTAATATTGCTTCTTATGATGGATGTGCGCGTTAGGGTCTAGAAAACTGGCTATAAAAATTACATTAGCATAGACGTCTAGGGAAACGCGAGTGTGTAGAAAGGATACCATCGGTAACAGTCTTCATACTACCTTACCCGTAATATGGTTGATCCCTCTGAAGTGTTTTAATGCATGTAATGTACTATTAGGGGCCTTGTAATAGTCTTCATACTACCTTACTTGTGCGTTGCCTTGACGTAATATTACATAGACGGTGGATTCATGTAATTCATTCATGACCTAGGAAATACTTACATAGATCATCACAAGTGTGACAAAGCAATAGGATTAGGAGAATCAAACTAAGGAGTAATGCATGATTACGTAAATACGTTTGTTTATCCATACGAGTTTCCACCAATTTAGTTTAGATTTAATATTTGTTTAATTAGTTTAAAACCAAAACCACCTCTCAAAACTAGAATTTTACCTGCTTTCTATAAAATATAAAAATACAAAAATAATCTTCTTTCAGTCCTTTAGATCTTAGTTAGATTTAGTTCGAGCCTTCACACGCTATTCTCCTAGAGAACGATAACAACCCCCGAGTCCTTGCTATACTACACTGCAACGATTAGGTACTCTGCCTAGGGAGTTGTAAAACATGTTGCGTTTACAACGACCACATTAGTAGTGTAGATGTAAAACCTTGCCAAGTAAGAATCTTCAAGGCAAAAGCACACTAGCTCAACCTTCAACTAACTAGTTGGATTATATGTGTACCAACTCTAAATTATCATCGAACTACATGCGAGGTAATCACATAACAATAACTAAGTTGGTTTTATAATTTAACCAACATTTAAAATACCATCATGCTACAAAATTTCAAATTTAACACATTTCTTTGAAAACATGAAATTTGTAGCATGGAAATTTACAATAATAACATAAACATCCCCCCCATTTAAGATAAATGATATCAAAACTATTAGTGATAACATGGGGTCTTCATCAATCTAAATGATGAGTCTTCCACAAAAGCGCATATCCCTCACCCTTCCACTTAAACTAAAGACTTAAGCAACTAGCAACTTCCTGAGTATGTATTATAGACTACACGGTAGGCTAAGGTGAAATGGTGTAACAAAACAAACATATATGGTTAAGAAATGAAAGAAAGGATCAGAGGGGTGTTTATAGGGGTATCTTGCACTAAAAATGAGTGCCACAAAGGGTTTTATCACGGGATGTCAACAAGTCGATAAACACACATAATAATACACATATGGACTGATTTGGTATAAATCCTAAGATGTTGCCTTTTTGAACTATCTATCCTAATTGTACCAAGAAAACTCAATACAATACTCGCATATGGTCTTTTAATGATGTACGGGCCGAGTTCTAAACCTACAATATTACCGTCACACTTATATTTTGTGGATTATGTAATATAAGAAAATGGAATATTAGGCTAAATCCTCACCAATGGAATAATGGGTAGTTGTGCTCGGCATAGATTTATTCTAATTTTGGTAAAGAAAAACATGTAAATTTTTAAGAATGGCATAATTTTTCAAAACAAACTAGATAAAATGAAGGAAAATATTGATCAAGTGGTAATTCTACTCCCATCCCACCACTTGAGTTGTACAATGCTCCTATTGTACATAAAATGATAAAATTTAAAGGAAATGGTAGAAAAAGACTCCTTGAGTTTTGCTCGGTATGATTGAAGATACACGTATTAGAATGTGTCTCGCCTTGAGATCCATGAGCAAACGTTAAATCCCTAAATTCACTTAACAAACCATGTGCATTATACTATAAAAACATCATGTAAATAAAACAAATGAAAAACCTAACTCACTTTGGCAGTAATCACGGTTGCATTTAGCGTATGTAACAAGCCTTTTAAACCCTCAGTATCTCGAGTGGACGAGTGTAGTCTCGTGATGGTTTCCAGGGAACACACCACAAAGTTCCTAAAAAAATGTACAAGGTTTTATGTAAACTCAAAAAAACATTTCAAAAGTTTTTCTACAGGAAGAAGTTACATCGTAATTGAATCGGGCCAGCTACGTCGTAATTAAGTGGACCTGGGCGAATATTAAAATTGGGAAACCAGTTATGGCATAACTTGAATATACCGGTCACGCCGTAGTTACCTACTGTAACCACACCCCAAAATTTCCAACATAATCATGAGTTAAGACAACTTCATTCGTATTCCCTTCGGTGTAAGAACCAGCAAAAAGACCAAAGAAAACACAAAACCAAACAAAATACAGAAATGAAATAAAATAAAAGGATATAAGATGAGTTGTCTCCCGACAAGCAGTTTTTTTTATTACCGAGTCTTTAAGTTAGACTCGAACCAAGTCTACGTCATGTCATGCACGCTTGCATGCTCCAAGGTGATCCACTCAATCACCTTTTCATCTCGCTTATATTCCTCTCCTAAATGTAGGCATCCTTTATAGAATTCTTTGATTTTTTAGTAGGGGTGATCAAATCCTTTGGCTCTATCATCTTCACTAACCCTTAAAATGGGTGCCATCATGTTACATTGTTTAGTGGAGAAATGGCTAAACCTAGGAATCGCTCTTGGCTTTAAAAAATAGTCTTGTCATCTCCAATTTTAAACCAAACTACCCATTATATCACAATTTCCTCTAACCTCGTAGAATCTTTAAAAGGTCTCTGAAAGTAAGATTCGGTTAACCCCTTTGCTAGTTCCAGAGAATTGAAGTTGCAATGGCGGATAATTATCCTTATTTTGCATGAATTCAGGGGCTTGTTCATCCAAAAGGTTTCCTAGATTAAATCCCCATTTGTGACATCTTGCATTTTCATAGTCAATATTAAATCTTGACTCCTTTCCTATTTTTACTTTTGAATAAAATTGCGTGTTTTACAATTTAGCCGACCAAAAATTTTACGTTCCTAGCTAAGCTTGAGCGGTATTTGGGATTTTTATCTGTCTTCATGTCCTTCGTAGTTGAATATTCCTATTAGATTCCCCGAGGATTTATAATTTTATAATTTTTGTATTTTCCGCTTCGTTCCGCGTTTACGTAAGTTCTTGCTAAAATCTCGCAGTTTAACCTTTAACTTTTATACCTTTAATTAATAATTACACTTAACAAAAAATTTATTTTTTTCCAAACACTCCCTCTACCCTCCCCCTAACCGAATAAAACAGCAAACCAAATACCCTTTTCTTTATTTATTTAACTCCTACTAAACCACAAACCAAACACTCCGTTTCCCCTACCTTTTTATTTAAACTCTCCACTAATAATACTACACTTAATAAAAAAAAAGATATAAGGTCCATTTGGCCAGCCCAAAAATAAACACAAACATGACACTCATTTTTTTCTTCTTCCATCTTCTCATTCTTTGCTCCATCTCACGGCTCACAACCATCACCACCAATAATTCATAGTTTTCCATCTTTGATCTAATTCAAGTATTGAAGGCTCTTGTTCAAGGTTACTGAAAGTGTTTCCAAGGTTCAGTCCACCCAATTTCAAGATTAATCAAGAATTAAAAGTTTGGGATTCAAAATATAATTTGGGGTTTTTCAAGATCTTCATCATGACTTCTTGTTCTTTATCTAGTAAGCTAAATCATGAACACTTTCTTTTATTTTCTTACCTATTTATGTTCTTGATTCATGGATCCATACATGCATGTGTTTATGTTATACTTTTATAAACTAATTGAAACTCTAACTCTAAGTCTCTGAGGTACTCCTCACTAGTTCTCTCATCAGCCTCATCATCAGGATTTTCTTGGAAATCCTAAACAATATTGTTAGAAAAGAAGGCAGTTGATATGGGAGAGGTTGAGGGTGTAGTTGAGTTTCAGGGGACTTTTTGTGAGACTTCTTAAATTTATTAAATTAATACTATTCAGATTTTAATTTTATTTTACCTTTCGTTAATTTTTCTTTCACTTTTGAAAAAATTAAACGTCTTATTATCTACTTGATTAGTAAATCATCGTTTCTATTTAAACTTGAGCTGTGTTAAGAATTAATATCCGTTTCGTGCCCTACGTAATTTACTTTTTTAGAAAAGTATCCCGAATGATATAGAACTATATTTTTATTAAGCATTTTTTTGCTTCGTGGTTCCGCCTTAAAACTTGAAATATTTTACGTCTATACTCGTTGGCCCCAATAAATCCCACTCCTCTTAAATAAATTACACAAAAATTAACCAAAAAACCTTTTCTCCTCATGGATATACCGTCCCACTAAAAATATGTGTTGGGCAAAATCTTATGATTTTTCGAGAGATACTTGGCTAAGTTAAAAAGTGCTGTGTTGACTAGTAAAACATTACCTCAATTAAACATTTCTCATATTACCATTTCTTCAAAAACACGCTATCTCACTCCATTGCTTCTCTTCTTGGCCGTTCCATTTGGTCTCTCCAACACCTCTTCCATAACAATTTTTCTAGTTGAAATTCATCACAAGTTAAAGATTATCAAGTTTAATTAGGGCTCTCTGTTTATATCTTCAAACCATAAAATATCCTTTATTCAAGTTCGAGGCTATTTTGTGTAGAGTATTTATGTTTGGGGTTATATACTTGATTTATAGTAGTTGTTGTAGTTGAGTTATGTGATCCTGGGTTTTCAATCTAATTGGGTGTTATAAGGATTTCAACTAAGCTTCTTTCATAATCTTCATTTCAATCAGTAAGCCTAAACCCTTTTATTAATTTTTTTTTTCATGATAAACTTGATATTTTTGATGTGGGTTTTCTGAGTTTGATGATTTTAGTGTTCTTGAGGTGTTTGTGATGATTGGTATGGCATTAGAATGATGTTAGGATGTTAGAAACACTAGTTGGGTTGTTTGATTGAAAGTTGTTGGGATAGATAATTTAGGACAACAGGTTGATGGTGTGATGTCGAAATCTATTTGGCTTAAGGTCTGTGATTTTATGACTTGGTTGGGTAGATCAACATAAAAGGTGTATGTGGTGCTTTGGATGAACCGGTAACTGTTGGGATTAAAAGACTTCAAGATGATTCTTAGAGTTACTACTACTCAGGTATATATTAGTGCTGTCAAGCATAATTAGTGCTGCTGGTAATACTAATGAAAATTATGCTAATAGTTGTTATGTAGTGTAAAAGTTACTACTGCTAGTACTACTGTTAGGTACTATAATTAAGTCACTGTTAGCCATAAAATGTTACTGCTGCTAATAGAAGTTAAGACTGCTCAGAGATGAAGACTGAAAATATACTAAGTAGTTACTACTGCTAGTATAAAAGTTAGTACTGCTAGTGTATGTTAATACTGCTAGAGTAAACTAAGTGGTTAATACTGCTTGTGCTCAGTTACAACTGCTGAGTGATTACTACTACTGGAAGGATTATGCTGACAGAGATGAGATCAAAGATTGATGGATGGAACAAGAATACTTACGAAGATAAGTATTAGTTATTTGTAAAGAAGATTGTATAAAACTTATTTGTTTAGAGATTATGTTTGGTTTATAGAAAAGATCATGATAGTTAGAAAAGTATTGTAAGCCTTGTAGGACCCTTGGTTGTATAAAAGGAGGTCATAGGGCATATTATTTGGTGTAACATCTTTGTTATTCGTAGCTTCAAGGAATATTTTGTAACCCTATCACTTAGAGTGACGTTTCATAATGAGGATGGAAGTTTTGTAAAGGTTGTTTACCTGTTTTATTGTTCTCTTTAGTATTGCAAATGTTTTCGCATAAGTTGTGGATATTCTCATCTTAGTTTTTCTATATAA
The DNA here is from genome assembly GCA_026074375.1 of Tanacetum coccineum. NCBI lineage: Eukaryota > Viridiplantae > Streptophyta > Magnoliopsida > Asterales > Asteraceae > Tanacetum > Tanacetum coccineum. The sequence goes on along the minus strand of BQNB010000431.1, from coordinate 115,080 downwards.
GTTGTTTGGGATCTAACCAACACAACTAAGCTTTAAAGCTAAGTAAGATCTGTTCAAAATGGGATCAAAAGTGGGTATCAGTGCTTGTTGAGTAACTTTTTAACACAGGAGAACACTATATATAACATAAGATCTGTTAGTCAATGAAAAGATGAGTCACAATTCGGAAACTTACCTAACTAGTGTCTGCACTAAAAACTTCTAGTACTCACAAAACAGGAGACTATGATGCTGGAGCAATATCTTCCACACTGAATTATGCTCTTTGGAGGTCTAGTGTTATATGGTGATGCCTGTTATTGCATCAGCTAGTACTGAAGGTCCCATTCCTCCTAAAACTGCTGAACAAAAGCTAGCAAGAAAGAATGAATTGAAAGCAAACACTATGTTGTTGGTCATTCCTGATGGGCCACCTATTGAAGTTTCATGGAATAAAGGATGCAAAGAACTTATGGGAAGCAATCAAGGCCAGGGTTTGGTGGCAAACTAGAATCAAGAAAATGCAGGGAAAAACCTTACTGAAGCAAACAATATGAGAATTTTGCTCTGCATAGATCCGAAGATGGAAAAACCTCTTGATAAGTTTTTGAATAGAACTCATCAGCCAATTAGAAATTCATGGTGAAGTTATCTCTCAAGAAGATGTAAATATGAAGTTGCTGAGAAGTGTACCATTAGTTTGGAACAATATTGCTTTAATCATGAGATACAAATCTGATCTAGACACATTGAGCATGGATGATTTGTATAATAATCTGAATGTGTATGAATTTGAGATTAAAGGCCAATCAAGCTTAAGCTCAAACTCTCAGAATGTGGCTTTTGTATCTTCAGATGATACTAGCAGTACTAATGAAGCAGTTAATACTGCTTATGATGTTCTTGCTGCTAGTTCAAAGAGACAAGCTTCTTCCGCAACCTATGCTGATGATGTCATGGTTTCATTCTTTGTCAATCAATCTAATAGTCCACAGTTAGACAATGAAGATCTGGAGCAGATTGATACTGATGATCTTGAAGAGATGGATCTTAAATGGCAGGTGGCCATGCTTACCATGAGGGTGAATAGATTCTTAAAGAAGACAGGAAGGAATATGAATTTCAATGGCAAAGAAACTGTTGGCTTTGATAAGACAAAGGTTGAATGTTACAACTGCCACAGAAAAGGTCACTTCGCTAGAGAATGCAGGGCACCAAGGAATCAGGGGAATAGAAATGGAGATGCTCCAAGAAGGATTATACCAGTAGAGACTCCTGCAAATGCCTTGGTTGTTCAAGATGGGATAGGTTGTTATGATTGGAGCTATCAAGCTGAAGAAGGACCCACATACTTTGCTTTAATGGCCCATTTGTCTTCAGGTTCATCTAGTTCATCAAGCTCAAATACTAAGGTACAAAATTGGTCTAAAGAATGTTTAGAATCTTATCAATCTCTTTATAAATAATTTGATCAACAACGTGAAGTCCTAAGTAAACCTAATCTAGAAATAATAGCATATCAATTAGGCTTAGAATCATTAGAAGCTAGAATTGTTCTTCATAAAAAAAATGAAGCTGTTTATGAGGAAGACATTGCATTTTTGAAATATGATGTTAAGGTAAGAGATAATTCTATAACAGAGCTTAAAAATCAGTTAGAAGAAGCTTTAAAAGAGAAAGATGATTTGAAACTTAAACTAGAAAATTTTGAAGAATCATCAAAGAATCTAACTAAACTGATAAATAGTCAAATAAGTGCTAAAGACAAAGCTGGTCTTGGTTATGATAGTCAAATAAATGAGAGTGAAGTGGTTCATAGTGTGTTTAACAGTAGAGAAAGTGATGTGGATGATAGTCCAGTAAATGATAGATTCAAAACAGGTGAAGGGTTTCATGCAGTTCCCCCTCCCTACACTGGGAACTACATGCCCTCAAGACCTGACTTATCCTTTGTTGGGTTAGATGATTATGTCTATAAGACTAAAGTGAGTGAAACTGAAACTAGTATATCTAAGACTAGTAAGGATATTATAGAAAAGCCTAAAACTGTTAGGCCTAGTGCTCCTATCATTGAAGATTAGGACACTGATAGTGATAATGATAGTGTGTTTAGACCTAAATCTGATCAGACAAAACCAAAGTTTACTAAAATCAATTTTGTCAAATCTGATATGTGAATGTGAAATCTGTTAATAAGGAAAAACACACATAGGATGTAGAGTATCCTAGGAAAAGTTAAAGTAATAAGAATAATAGAAAAAAATTAGAATGTGATTATGAATCAAAAACTAGGAAATGGTTTTGAGTCCTAATATAGAAAGACTTATTTTGTTTGTGGGAGTTTTAATATTTATCTCAAAGACTGTGATTTTCATGTAAGAAAATTGGTAGAAAAACCAGTGTTAATATAAGGGAAGGCTACTAGTCAATGGGTATAAATTAGAAATAGTATGGAACAATGCTACAGAGGGTGAACCACCTAAATAAATTTAGCTCTCCACATCCTTAAAAGGGATTTTAGTTCCAACAGCGTTGTGAAATGTCAGGACAAGTACTTGTTTATATGCCAAGCTAATGATCCTCCAAGAGCAGCAGCATCAATTAGTACTGCCAGGCCTGTTAATACTGTTGCCCCTAAACCAAACGTTAATGATGCATTACCCACAACATATTCTTATTTTAAAGCACATTCACCAGTAAAAAGGGCTTTTATCAAAAAATCAGCAGCTAAAACCAATAAGTTTAATGAAAAAGTTAATACTGCTAGGGTTAACAATGTAACTACTGTTGGGCCAAAAGTAGTAGTTAGTGCTACTGTAGGAAATGGGGAAAATGTTGTTAAGTCCTCAACATGCTGGATTTGGAGACCAACAGGAAATGTTATTGACCATACCTTCAAAGACAGTGGATCATACATGCTTAAAAGATTTGATTATGTTGATCTACAAGGCAGACTCAAGTCAGTAATGACTTGGGTTCCCAAGAGAAACTAATTCTCTCATTTTGAGTGCAGGGTAATCCACAATATACTTTACAGGATCAAGAGATTTTTGACAGTGGATGCTCTAGGCATATGACTGGAAACAAGTCCTTTCTTACAGATTATCAAGAGATTGATGGTGGATTTGTTGCATTTGGAGGAAGTCCTAAAGGAGGTAAAATTATTAGAAAAGGTAAAATTAGGACTGAGAAATTCGACTTTGAAGATGTATACTTTGTCAAGGAACTTAAGTTTAATCTTTTCTCTATTTCTCAAATGTGTGACAAGAAAAATAGTGTTCTTTTCACTGAGACAGAATATCTTGTTCTATCTCCTGACTTTAAGCTACTTGATGAAAGTCAAGTCTTGCTTAAAGTCCCCAGACAGAACAACATGTACAATTTTGATCTAAAGAATGTTGTTCCTTCAGGAGGTTTGACTTGTTTATTTGCAAAGGCTACAATCTCATACTGCTAGCATTGGATTACTTAATCTCTGAAGATGTGTTTGTTAGACTAATGATTAATATGATTTGGAGATAGTATTAGAGATAAATTTAGAAATAAAAATGGTAGTTGTAAGGTTAATACTACTAGTAGTTTTAGTACTGACGAAGTATAAGTAGTTCTGATAGTTTTACTTAAGACTTGCTAGTTCAAAATGTTAGTCATATTTATTTACTGTTAAACAAGAAAATATTTGGATTGTGTATTATTGGATATGGACTTAACATTTGCAGGCTAAAGCATATTTGAGTAAATGGTATTGAATGCTTTACTTGAAGTATTGATTGAGAGGAGGCTAATTATGTCAATATGCAGTCAAGAATGGATGGAAGGACATGTAACATCAAACAAAAGTGTGTGAAGAGTCAAATACCAAAAAGAGGTCGGGACACTAAGATACCCCAGTCTGGTGGTCCCCCTGAAAAGGTTGGTGATGAAGCTGTCCATAAGGAGTTGGGTGACAGAATGGAAAGGGCTGCCACTACTGGCTTATAGATTAAAGTGAGCAGGACAGTGGTAACTTCAATAGGACCTAATCCATGCAACAATTAATTAAGCCATGTCTGTAGCGAACTGTTCAGGTTGTGTGCTAGGTGCCTAGATTACCTTTTTGGGGGTGTACATTGGTGAGGTCAAAAGAATAGAGAGATTTGTGATATAAAAACAGAAAGAGTGATATGGTGAGTCAAAAGAAATGAGAGATTCAGTGAGCTTAAAAATAGAAAGAGAGATGTGTGTATGAAAAACAGACAGAGAGTTTTAGTAAGAAAAAGAAATGAGAGATATAGTGAGATGAAAAACAGAAAGAGAGTTTGTGAGAATCTAAGTTTATGATGGAAATGCTTGTTGGAATAGCATTGGTGTTTATACTGCTAGGCATAAACTTAATACTGCTAGTATTAAGTTAGTACTGCCAGGCATATCTTTATACTGCTGGGAAAAGTTAATACGGCTAGGCTTAAAGTTAGTACTGTTAGGCTAAACTTAGTACTGCTACATTACCGTTAGTACTGTTTGAGGCATAACAGAATTTCCTTATTTTAATATAGCCGTTGAGATATTTCCGCCAACAACATAGCCTATAGGGTTTGACTAATTGGAAATTCATGATCTTTCTATAAATTAGTAAGATTTCTTCAAGATAAGATCAAATTTCATTCAGTCGGTCAAATTACAACCCTAAGTGCTCTCAATATAATCTCAATTAACTTTGCCAAGCTTTCATACTCACATAAACGAGCTCATCCCAGAAGTTTATTCAATATTTTCTTAATCACATGGCTAATTTGGAGTTTTGCGACAAGCATAACATGGTGGCCTACTTACAGAAGTCTGAAGGAAGTGAAGGGTTTCATCAGATCATTGATTTTCTGAATGCTAGTCACATCCAGTATGCCCTCACAGAGAATCCAACAATATATGTTTCCTTTATTAAGCAATTTTGGAGAACAACTACTGCTAGAACAAGTGCTAATGGAGAGGTAGAACTAACTACTACAATTGATGGACAAGTAAAGACTATTACTGAAGCCTCTCTAAGAAGACATCTAAAGTTGGAGGACAATGGTGGTGTTACTACTCTACCCAATTCAGAGATATTTTAGCAACCTGCTCTAATGGGGTATGTGATTGATTCTGATAAACTTACTTTTCAAAAGGGTCATTTTTCTCCTCGGTAGAAGTTTCTAATTCATACTATCCTCTACTGCTTAAGCCCTAAGAAAACTGCTTGGGAGAAGTTTAGTAGCAATATAGCAATTGCTATAATTTGCTTGGCCACAAATAGGACTTACAATTTTTCAAAACAAATTTTTGATGCTATGATTAAGAATCTGGAAAATAACACAAGTTTTTGATGTACCCAAGATTTATCCAAATCTAGTTAAACAAGCAAAGGAGACTCCTTCAACCCCACACACGAGCATATCCTACTCCTATCCTTACACAGAAAGTCTTTAGTAATATGAAGAGGGTTTCAAGGGGTTATTCTGGAATAGATTTTTCTTTATTTCCTACTATGATTAGTGCACCTGAAACTTCTCCATCCAAAATAACATCTTCACTATCATTATCACCTTAACATACACCAGTCAGTACCCCATCAACCTCACAACCACCAAACACTCATCCCACACCTGATGTAGAGGAGGCTGTTCCAATGCCCCATGAATCACCTCTCCACAATGTTCACTCACTTGGACGTAGTGAGGGTAGTTTATCACTTAATGAATTGACGGATCTGTATACCTCTTTGTCTAAGAAGGTTGAAGGTTTGGAATCTAAATTGAAGCAGACAAAACAGACATATAGTACTGCTCTTACAAAGCTCATTTTAAGAGTGAAGAAGTTAAAATAGATTGTGGAGGCAAGCAAATCTAAAAGAAGGGAAAGAGTGGTGGAATATGATGATGAAGAAGATTTAGAGGATCCTTCCAAACAAGGGAGCAAAATTACAGAGATTGATCAAGACCCTCTATTTCATTGGTGCAGGATGAAGGAACATCATGGATTCAAGAAGATATAGAGATTCAGGAGAAGATTAGTGATGATACTGAGGTAGTGCTAGAAGAAGAAGAGCCTACTGAGCTTGTGAAAGATTAAGGAAGTGGTGAAAAGGGTGCTAGTGAAGTTAGTGCTGCTAAATTAGCAGTTACTACTGCTGAAGTTAGTACTGCTGCTGAGAATTTAGTATATATCAGAAGGAGTGCTGAAAAGAAAAAAGATAAGGGTAAAGCAATTATGACAGAGCCTGAGCCTGAGAAGAAGACAAAGAAGTAAATAAAGCAAGAAAGACTTGGGAATGAAGAAGCTGTAAGGTTGTAAGAACAGATTGATAAAGAGGAAAGACAAAGGATTACAAGGGATGCTGAAATAGCTAAACAGTTACAAGAGGATATTAACAAAGCAACACAAGAACAAGAGAAGCAAGAAGTTGTAACTGAAGCTGATCTAACTCATGTTATTGATTGGAGTGATCCTGCAGTGTTAAGATACCAAGCTCAGCTGAATAGACCATACTCTGTAGCTGAAGTAAGGAAGAACATGGTCATGTACTTGAAGAATCAGGGAGGATACAAGATGAATTATTTCAAGGGAATGAAGTATGAAGACATTAGACCTATATTTGAAAAGGTATGGGATCAAATTCAATCCTTTGCACCCATGGATTCTGAAAAAGAAATAGGTAGTAAAAAGAAAGGAAGTAGAAATAAATCACTAGCAAGGAAAAGAGTAGGTGAAAAGCAAAGTGAAGAAAGTACAAAAAGGCAAAAGATATAAGATGATATAGAGAAGGAAGAACTTAAAGCCTATTTGGATCTGGTTCCAAGAGAAGAATTTGTTATGGAAATTGAATCTTTGGATACTAAGTATCTAATAGTTGATTGGAAGACTCATGTTTTGACAGAAAACTTTATGTATTATCAAATCATCAAAGCAGATAAAGGTTTAAAGAATTACAAGATTTTCAGTGAGATGCTTGATGATTTTGACAGACAGGATGTAATGGATCTACACAGACTAGTAGAAGAAAGGTATGCAACATCAAGACCAGAAAGATATGACTTGATGTTATGGGGAGATTTGAAGATCTTATTTCAACCTGATGAAGAAGATGAAGTCTGAAGGCATCAACATGAATACAATTTGATAAGCTAGAGACTATTTGATTCATGTGGAATTCATATTTTGTTGATAGACAATGGAATTACCATTCACATGATGATAGAGAAGAAGTATCCACTTACTCAAGAAATGCTATCAAAGATGTTAAGCAGAAAACTAGAGGTTGATCATGAAAATGAGATGGCATTTGAACTTCTAAAGTTTATAAGGTCATAAGTACAGAAGTAGAAGAATGTTTGGAAGAATCCTCAACAGTGCAGTCTAGAAGATTAAATACAGAAGAAACTTGAGATTTGAAGGTAAATCACAAGTTTATGGGAGGATTGTTGGGATTCAGAGCTTCTACACTTAGTACTGCTAGTTATAGTTAGTTAGTACTGCCAGTACATTGTTAGTACTGCCAGTATAGTTAGTACTGTTAGTATAATAGTTAGTACTGTTAGTTATATAGTTAGTACTGCTTAAGTGATATGCATGAGTTATATTAGGAATAGATATGCATGATCACTTAACGCGTTTTGTAAGCCCATTAGGGTTTTCCTTGGTGTATAAAAGGAACCCTACGACATAGTTAGAGATATCAATTTTTATAGAAGCAATACAAGTTTTCATAGTTAGTTATTCTGTAACCTAGGCTGAATATTTGTAATCAACATATATTCAAAGTTTTGTTTACATTGTTCTTCTTAGTATTACAAGTTAGTTTCCGCATAACTTGTAGTATTCATAATCATAGTTTCTCACATAGTTAGTTTGGTTTTATCCAAGTTAGCTAAGCTTTAACAAGCTAAGAATATCTATTCATTGGGACTCATAAATCATAAGTAAATACTAATAGATATAGCCTTGCATGGTAAATAAAGAAGAAGAACAAGAATCTACACAAAACACATAGACATATTAAGTGATAAGGGATAAATAAACTTCACTTGATTAAATCATGCAATTGAGGCTGTTACAAGAGGGTTTTAACACCCTAAAAAGAGCCCAAAGGCTGCTAAAATCATCTTCCAAAACAAGGGTTCGTCTCCCAAAAGTTACACATTAAAAATCCTAAAACGAGTTTGTATATATAGAGATCAGACCGCGATGGCGTCACAAAATTCCTGACGTTGTCGCTTCGATGAAGCTTCTAGGGTTTCATTTGAGGCGGCTATATTCTAACGCCGTCATGATACTCCTGACGCCGTCTTGATCAAGTTCTGACGCCGTCGCACAAGTTGGCAACGCCGTCTCCACCATCTGAATGATGATTTCTTCAAGAGATTTGGTGTAGAGTCGTAGTCTTGTCAGTTTCTTCTCTAAATGAGCCCAAGTCACGTGTATTCCCTCCAAAAGCCATTCAAGTGCTAAAAACATGAAAACAAATGATTAAGCACATAATCTGGGCATATTTGCATGATTTAGGAGGTTAAATGACCCTGAAAAAGTGTATAAAATGACACCTTATCAAATATCCATACACTTGGGATTTGCTTATCCTTAAGCAAATAGGCTTTTCTACCTAGACAATAGCAATATTGGGGGCATTTAACCTACTCTTTAAAAGCAGTTTACGACACAACCTTCTAGACCTCGTAATTAAAAGCACGGAAAACATATACTAGCACCTCACATAAGTGTTTGGATTCTCTCTTTCTCTTAGGTGTATAATGAATTTTAACTATATGGGAAACGAACAATTAACACTCATTACCTGTCATAACATATAAATTACCATAGGCTTGGTAAAGGATCAAACCTCTACCGCTAGGCGCAAGTACTAGAAATTACTATCAAAGAGGTCTTTTAAAGGGTTGTGATGTGTAGGTGTAAGATAACATTAATGAAAATAGAAACGGATGGGATATATTTAGGGGTGACTTTTTGGGTGAATTTGGGGTAAAGTGGTTAGTTAATTACTTATAAGAATACACGTTGATTGGGTTGCTAACCAAAGACTCAAACAAAGATATACAAACTCTACACAACTCTACATCAATCGCTTTTCTTTTTTCTTTTTTTTTTGAATAAACATAATACATCACTTGGGGTTTATAAACACACCCCTAAACTTAAATTTTTGCTAACTCATAATTACAATCTAACTAATGACCCGAATTGAGGTAGATCAACATAACATGGAGACTATCGAACATAAATAGGGGTAATGATTTAACTTTTCTTCCCCATTCTT